>PVIC010050159.1:0-12909 GCA_004025085.1 Thryonomys swinderianus
ATATACGTCTGTGTATATCTACTTAGATACATGCATATATTAAACAGATGTACTTTTTTACTTCTCTTATGCCCTATCATGGAACATAAGATACAATAAGTTTATATTGTGGTATTTAAGTATTGTTCATTTTATATCATACAACTCCAGCTAGAGGATATCAAAAAGATAACTGCACATCACTCACTCGAGGACTTAACCTGCTCTTCTGGGGAAGGAGTCACTGCCTTTCTGGTTGTATGCAGGGCAGGTGTATAAAGTTTGGTGGAATTATAAGGTTGTGAGTGACCTGTCTTAAGGCAGAGTGTGTAAGTGGCAAGTTGAGGAAGATCAAGCTTGTGTTGGTTAATTTTATATGCCAACTTCATGGGGCAATGGGTCCCCAGATGTTTGGAGAAGCATCATCCTGTGTGTGTCTGCGAGGACATTTCTCAATTAGGTTACCTTTTGAATCAGTAGTTAGAGCAAAGCGAAGTGCCCGCTTGATTGGGTAGGTCTCGTCCAATCATGGAAGCCCGAGATGGAGCAAAAGACTGAGTAAGGGAGAACTCGCTCATCTGAAGATCTGCAGCTGGGAAAGGGTCTTCCCTCCTCCCTTCTGATTCACACTCAGACTGGATCTTTACATTATACCAGGTCTCCAGTTTGTTCATGGCATGTGAGCCAACGCCTTATGATAAATTTCTTGTTTGTTCTGTTTCCTTGGAGAACTCTGGCTAATACTATTTATTTGTTAATCGCCAATCGCCAAAAATGTTCACCCAAAGGCTCATGTGTTCAATGGTGGAGCTTTCAGAGAGTGGTTGGATCCTGAGGGTGCTAATGCTGACCCATCAGTGGGTTGATTCACGACGAGTTCATAGCTCAATGGGCTATTTGAAGGTGAGGTCTGGTTGGAGAACGTGAACCTCTGGATGTACAACTTTGAAAGCCATTCTTCCCTCCCCTCCCTGGCTGCAGGAATTGAGCAGCTTTCTTCCACTGTGCTCTGCTACCATGATGTTTCTGCCTTAGAACAAGCTATCTGTGGATTGAAACCTCCACAGCTGTAAGATTAAAAAAAAAATTGAACCTTTTCTCTTTTAAGTTGGGTGTGCCAAGCATTTCAATTACAGCTATAAAGAGCTGACTTATATACTGCCTAGCCCACTCTGTTGACTGCAAGCTCCATTAGAACAAGGACCTCATTCCTGTTATTTTAGTGGGGGTGGTGCCTACAACAGTGCCTGGTACACAGGAGAGAACAAATACATGGGAAACTGAATGAAGGGGAAAGGAAGGAATGAAGACTTGATGCCAGCAAAGAAAGTACTTCAAGAGGAATAAGGTCAGTGGCAGCCACACGTGGGGAGAGGCATGCCAGAGAGGAATACGAGGGCTAATGGCTTTGGCATTTAGGAGAACAGAGTGATCTCTCCTGCAGCAGAACAGGTGACCAGCAGGACTGAAATGGGTTCAGTGGGTAAGGGAGCAAGTGTGGAAACTGAGGTCAGGGAGCTCTCTCTCAAAAGGGACTTGGAGAGGAAGAGGGTC
Organism: Thryonomys swinderianus; assembly: GCA_004025085.1. Taxonomy (NCBI): domain Eukaryota; kingdom Metazoa; phylum Chordata; class Mammalia; order Rodentia; family Thryonomyidae; genus Thryonomys; species Thryonomys swinderianus. Next base: position 1,534 of record PVIC010050159.1, read on the forward strand.
AGGGGAAAGCTACTTTTAAACAAAAGCCTCAGTGTCTCTTAATTGGAACCTCTTCATCTCCCCCTCTCTCACATGCCAGTTTCTTCCTGCGGCTTCTCCCGGGGGCGCACACCATTAATCATCTCTCATTACTTTATTGTTTAATAGAATAAGCAAGTTCATGGGTGTTTGTTTCAGTCTGATATTCATTCTCTTAGCGGGATAATAATTGATACCTTAAGTGACCTCATTAATCAGCAGGGACAATTAGAAAGATGTAAGCGGAGGACAATTTGTCACAGGGACCCGTCTGGGAGATAATGAAAGGTCATCACATCTCCAAGTCAGAATGGGACACTTCCACGGGTTACTGGCTCCTCATTAGTCCGCCTTCCTGGGTCTCTCCAAGCAACGTGGAAAGGAGAAAGTTCTAAAGAAGGTTAGAATTTAATGGCACAGGCAAGCTCAGTGTGGATCTACCCTCATTTCAGATTTCTGCACCCTAGAAGCCTTCTTCCACCGCTTGTTCTCGAGGGAACAGGTCTGCTCTAGAGATTTAAAAAAAAAAAAAAAAGGTGACAACATAACTTTGATAAATGAACTTCTTAAAATCTAGTAAGAACACATGGTATTTCACCCACCTCTGGCTGAGTCTTTTGATGAAGAGTGTGCTCTCTGCAAAGCGTATTATTTTCATCTTCTTTTTTTAAAGTGCACGGGTCAAATAGAATATGATGAAATTCTCTTTAAGTTTTTAATAGATGCATAATAACTACATACTTTGAGGGTATAGTGTGATAACTTGATAAACACATACAGGACATTACAGTCAAGTCACTCCCTTCTGAGGTGTTTTTATGTGTAGGAAAAGCAGAAATATGCAACAGGTATGGAATGACTGGTTTCAGCAAGGCATTTGTAAATGCGCAGTAAGGGGAAGGGCAGGCCAGACATGATCAGTGTGTGACCCATCTACTGCTGACTCGAGGACTGTACACATACAGCGACTGGGAGGCAGGCTCTGGTGCCCAGTCACAGAACGAACCCTCTATCCCACCTGCCTGTCAGAACTTGTAAATAAATTTCTAATTCTAGTATAATTATAGATTCAATGGAAAGCTGCCAAGAAAGCACAGAGAGCACTGATTTCGTCTTCATCCAATTTCTCCTCACATTACCATCTTATGTAACTAGAGTATCTTTGTCAAAACTGAGAAAATTAACATTGGTATCTTATTATTGGCTAAACTACTGACTTGATTTTATCTCACCTATTTTTGCACTAACATCCTTTTTCTTTTCCATGATCCATTCCGGGATCTGTTCCATGAGCTTCACATGGCATTGAGTGCCATGATTTTTTACTGTCTTACTTGGGAACAGAGATGGCACAAAGGCCCATTTAGGAAGCCAAGAGGGGTGCCTTGGAGCACCCACGGGCTCTTTCCGTCTTCCTCTAGAGGACTCGCCTTAAAGACAAAGGAGAACAAACATTTTCCCTGAGTCCTGACCTGAAGGGAAAGGCAGTTCGCAAACCCACCGCTGTCCACCCTCCTCTGAGCTCGTGGCTGACTATCCTGCAACACCCTCTCAGGACCGGAGTGTGCCCAAGGCAACAGGGGTCATTCTGGGCTGCCCTGCAGGGTTAGTTTCACTCCTACCTGTTTATTATTTTTCTAAATCATTTTTTAAAACACAAAAATCCTTCAGAAGCACAGAAAAGAACAGAGTATGTACAGTGAGCACTGGTGTATTCATCACCCACCAAGGAAATGAAACCCTGGGAGACTGCTGGGGCCCCTGGCACGGTGACGAGACCCTTCACAACCCGGCCTCTACGTCTTCCATCAGCAGTTGGCTCTCGCTCCAGATAATAATTAACAAGCAAAAGCTCAGCCCGTCCGGCTCTCCAGCCATATATGATGTCACGCAGTCCCCCAAGTGTCACCACGGGGAGTCATCTCGGCCTCTTTCACTACTATGGCTGGAGTGTGCTCCCCACCCCGTCCACCCCCTCATATCTCCACTTCCTTCCCTGGTCCTCCAGGGACTTTGCCTCTAAATACCCTTTGTCTCCGCTCTGAACTGCTTCTCTGTTTCCTTCATGCTGCTGTCTCAAAACCTGGACCCCACTGAGATCAGGCCCCAAGTCTGCAGATCCTAAGCAAAAGCCCAGGAAGGAAGAGGCACTTGGAGAATATTTGTAAGGTCTTGCAGCTCACCAGGCATGGAGCCCTGTGCCTGTAATCCCAGCCCTCTGAGGCTAAAGCAGGAAGGTCACAAATCTGAGCCCAGCCTGGGCAGCTCCGAAACTTTAACAACTCTCTGTCTCAAACAGTGACAACCATAAAACAGCGCAAAGACTCTGGGAGCTCTTGAGTTTGTATCCTGTTCAGTTGTTAAAATCTGTGCCCCGTTTTCTCCTTTGTCAAGGGAGAGGTAAGTAATGGTATCTGTGTTACACAGTGTTAAGATTATCAGATCACTTAATAAGGCGAGATGTTTAGAATGGTCCTTAACACACAGTCAGTGTTCAATAGCTATAATAATTATTTCTATTGAGGATTTTAGCTCTTGCTAGCTACGGTCATCCGTGTGGAGTTTCCAACAGGGCTCGAGCTAAGGATACGCTGCTGCACACTTATTAATTGGGGAGTATCTGCCAGGAACACAGCGAGAGGAAGGGATGGAGACAAGAAGGAGGAGGCAGCGGCCAACACAGTAGTCCTTGTTGGATCGGGTTTGGTGGCCCTGTGAGTAGATGCGGCTGGGTCCCAGCAGGAAAGACGCTGGTGACAGGTGGAACATGTCCCTCAGTTACCCTACTGAGGGGAGGAGACTGTGCTAGTCACCCACCAGCCCCCCTCCTTCCCGCTTCTTTGCTGGTGGCTGACTGCTCCTGAAGAGATCAACTCAGTCAAACCAGAGACTTAGAACGGGGCATCTACTAGACACCCCGGATTCTTCCTGTACCCCCCCATTAAGCTGAACAAACTAGGGGGGTCAAACGCCCAACAGCATCTCCAGCTGTGCCCCGCCTTGCTCTCTCGAACCCCCTCTAGTGCCACCAGTTGTCTGCTCTGGCATCTCTGCCTCACTTCCTTCCCAGGGCTGGCACCCCAGAGCTACCAGGAAAGCAGCCTGGGTAACCAGCCAGTAACAAGCGACGGCCGGCAAAGAAGCTGCTCTTCTCCCTTCCAGACTCCCAAGCCCTGAGTCTGCCTCACCATCTCCTTTCCGACAGGCTTCTGCAGCTTTGCAGTGAGCAGCGCCCGACAAAGCTGGGCACACCAGCACAACCGGCCGGACACACAGCGACACACACACACACACACACACACACACAGCCCATCACACCGACTTGTGGCCCGATCCCTGGCCCTTCCCAGCAGGTGGCTCAGGAGGGTCCAGGAGTGGGCAGGTGGACAGAGATCCGGAGCCAGACAGATCTTGTCTGGCTTGTCCCTTGTGCCTGAGAATCAGGCTGTGTTTAGTAAACTATGGGTCCTCTCTCTGCTCACCCACACTCTGATTACCATAGATTTTCCTTCAAGGACTGCGGAGATTGTAAAAACAACAACCTACCTTGTCACTCTGGCTTATTTACTAAGTTGGCCATAAATAATCAGGGCAATTTGCATATTACTATTGGCTTTTTATAGCACCACACATCTGAGAGCCGCCAGAGAAGCTGAGCAGTGGGGCAGGGAGGTGAGCCTCGCTGTGGGGCGGCGGTGACACTGGCCAGAGTGGCTCCTGACATTCTCGAACCCAGAGTGTCTGGAAGACTTGGGCTTTTCAGGCCTGAAAGCAAAGAGGGACTCAGTGATAGAGAGGGCATGGTTGGAAAGAAGGCCGCTGAGACGGGGAGCAGCCATGCTTTCTGTACGAGGTGTCACGGTAGGCCTCAGCTCCGAGGGCTGGAGTGTGCACAAAGCTGCCACTCCCGGTCCCCAGCAGACACGGGGCCTTTAACACCACTTGTTCTGCCTTACTAGGCTCCAGGCAGCCGCTGCCCGGACAGCTAGACCCTCCTCTTCCCACCTTTGGCCCGCGCGCTGCATTCTTGTTTCGCCCCCTGCCTGATGCAGGGTAGTTTCAGGCGGGAAGCTCCAGGCGTTAGAGTCTCAGAGCTGAACTTGACTCCAACCTCATGACGCCCCGGGGGTAGGACCCCCTGCTCTCGGGCACTGGTCAATGAATGTTCCAGGAAATGAAGTTAGCCCTGTCCCGTATCTACTGTCACTCTCTCTGTAGGTAGAGTTCCAGGTCATCTGGAGGTGGAGCTACTTGCTATATCCTGTGGGACAGAAGCGCGAGGAGACACGGAAGGACCCAGAGAAACGAGCCGTGGCCACAGCTGTGCGTCTGACTTGGCTCTGGCAGTCTCATGGATTCCTCAGGTCCTGGCCAGTGCTTAGTGACCCTGCGCTCCTATGTGGTTTTAGGAGGTCACTGCTACGAGGGGAGAAAGACAAAGCCAGAAATATTACTGGACAGAAGGTGCTCCCGGTGGCCAACACCAACTCTGCCCTGATGGCTGGGATGTGTGGGGTGGGACGCACAGGGCCTTCTTCAGTATCTAGAAAGATGGCCCTACCTCCTGGCCCACCATTTTTTGCTATGTGTGCCCCTGTCTGGCTCCCTGATCTCTCTGGAGTAATAAGACCACTCAAGTAGGTGCCCAGGCAGGCTCTGCCCTAGCGCCATATTTATTTCCTTCAGAAAGCTTTCATTGTTTTGTTTCGTTGTTCTCCTATTGTCTTTCCTCCTACAGGCCAAGTCTGGGAAAGCTAGGAATATATGTTTCCCCATTTCCAATGCTTCCCTACAGGTAACCAAGGCCTCTGGAAGTACCTACTTAGACAGTGAATGAACCACAAGCATAAGCGGCTGATGTGAGCTAATGCAGCACACCCTGGTGGGGGCCTCTGCTTTCCTAATTCCCCCGCCAGTTCCTGTGTTTCACCAGCACCTCGGGGAGGAGATCTAGAAAAGAAAGGGAAAAGGAAGCCAGGAAAGCAGAGTGCCAGGAGCTGAGGGCAGAGACAGGGACAGGAGAGACGGGACACCACAGAGGGCTTGTAGAACAGGGGGCGTGAACATCTTGGGAGAGGGTCTGAAGAGCAAGAGGGCTCTGGAACCAGGCTCCACGGTGCCAAGAGATACAAAGCACGATCCAACTTTGGAAAATTGATGTGCAAGTGTGTGTGGAGGGTGTTGTCAACGATTTTCTCTGGGTGGCAACATTTCAATTTATTTTTTAAAAGTTCTCCTTTATAATAGTCTATGTTTCCCAATTTTTCTATCATTAGAAGATTTTTATGTAATAGAAACTGTATCGATGCAAGGGAAGAGAAAAACCTGTGAAGCCAGAGATGCAGAGACAGAGCACTGGGGGACAGGCGTGGCACCACCAGGGGGCATTCTAAAGGGGCACCGCTCCCTACACTGGTGGACACCCCCAGCCCCAAGCATCCAGATCGCATCTGTGACGAATGTGGGTTTGTCCAAGTCGTGGGGCTCCCTGTTTCTATTTTTTCTCCTCTCTTCCATTTTATATTTTGTAAGGATCTAATTTTAATCTCTCCAGATGCCATTTTTCTTTTATATTTTTATTCTTTGCAGAGATGGAGTAACAGAAGTGCCATGAAACTTTTAATGGAAAAGGATGAAAAGGCCATGCAGGCCTGGAAAGCAGTCAGGGTCCAGTCCCCTTCAGCCAGTGTCGCTTTGGGGGTCCCCAGGCTTCCCTCACCCCTGCTTCTGCCATGAAGCCAACATGCACAAAGTGTCTGCATCCCAGAGACAGCACTCGCTTTGCCTCAGCTACAGGCAGCTAAGTGCTGAAGAGCCCATTGCCTGTAGGTGCGACAAAATCTCATGTTTTCTAACACTTTTCTAACTCAGCAATTTTGTCCCGACCCCTAGAACATTTGTCAACCTCTGGAGATATCTGGGCTTCTGCTCTGGGGAAAGGTGCTAGTGGCAGGTCAGGAGTGTCTGTAAATATCCTACCAAGAAGACTATCGATAGTCTCTGAGGTCAGCAGTGCTGCACAGGAGAAATCTTATAGGACAGTCTGCCAAGCAGCAAGCCAGGCTAATAGCAAGACTTGACAGTGCTACATCCTTGGGCCAGCCATACTGCAAGATAGTGGCTTCTTCTCTGGCTACTTCAGGGCTTCTTTGAGGAGTTCAGTCCTCTCACTGTCATCATCACCCACACGGGCAGCCCGAGAACCTGAGGGTACAATCCTCCTGTTCCAAATGAGGAAACTCTGCACTTAGCCACATAAGGACTTGCTGCTGGCCTCTCGCTCCTGTGGGTGGGATCTGTGTGTGGAACCCCCATAAGAGCTCAGCAACGCAGGGCCATACTCTGACATAGGGAATCTGCTGGCCTCCTCTTGTGTAGGGGGTGGGGGAGTCAAGCAGGATGGATGCGGCTCTTTGGACTCTCAGCTCCTCAATGTTGGTGAACCTAAAATCAATAGGAACATGGCCTGCTGTGGCCTTTGACCTCAGTGGAACCCAAGTGTTGGCCACCACTCAGAGAGACAGAGTGAGAGAGAGAGAGAGAGAGAGAGAGAGAAGGAGAGGGGGAGAGAGAGAGAGAGAAAATCTAGTGGGTCCTCAAAGACTCTGCAGTGGCATTTGGAGGCAGCAGCATTGGCCTTGCCTAAAAATAAACCCTTAAGCTTTTAGTTATTTTTATTACCACGTAACGCATTTCACGGACATTCATCAGAGGTGTCTGTGGCATACAGGACTGGTAACAAAAGAGTGGACTGTACACTCTGACAGCTGCTTCGGTGTGGATACTTGAAAATGGCCAAGGGAAGGAGTCCCACTGTGGCCCTGTTTCCAGGTTACTGCTGAGCTGGGAGCTCTAGGGGACACAGAGGGCAAGGAAGAGGGTGGGGAAGGCAGGGGGAAGAGCACCAGGAAGCATGGTAGACGTGAGAGCCCAGGATGAGGAGCCATCCCAGGGCACAGCCAAGGCAGCCGTGGCCTGGCCTGCCCCTAAGTCTCAGCCCCACCCCCACCCTTGCCTCTTCTGGTCTGCAGGGCTCCGTTCTCTGATACCTACATCTAGCAGGCCAAGCGACAAAACTGGCTACAAGCCAGCACCAAACCCTGTCTGAAGGAAGAGCTGCCCACACCCCTGCCCTTTCCCCAGCCTGCTTCCCCCATGACAGTGTCTTCACACTAATAGTACTTTTTAGGGCTCCTGAGATAAATATCCCTCTGCCATGTCTGCCTTTGACTCCCCAAACTTTTCCTTTGGTCTTCCTGCTTTAAAGATGGGACCAACTGTTGGCTAGATGTTAAACTGCAGACTTGGAAGGCCCAGACAGGGTCCGTATCTCCCAGCGTCTGGTCAGTAAAGGAGTCCAGAAGTAGCCAGTAGAAGGATCAAGGGTCAAGAGCATCACTAGCTTTCCACACGGCTGGCTGCACAGCATATGGAAGAACAATGGTTCTGCTGTGGACCTGGGCTGAAGTCCATGTCTGCTGTGAACTGGATGCTTAGGCTTAGGACAGGGTCTTGATCTCCGTGAACCTCAGTGTTCTTACCTGTTCCATGGGGATGATGATGACTACTTATAGCGAGAGTAAAGGAGGCAACTCACTGTAAGCCTTTAGCATAGTAACATAGTAAGTGTTTAAAGGGTACAAAAACTGCTATCATTCTTGCCATTTATATCCACACCCTCTAAATTAGGAGCCTGGACCTGGGGTGAGGGCAGGGGTCCATCCACTGATACTGAATATGTGCTTATCTTAGGAGAGCATCCGTGGCTACCACTGAGATTTGGAGGGTCCATAGCTCTGACGGTGGAGACAGTGTTCAAGAGTGGTCAAGACTATGGACCCTGATCCAATCGCATGGGCCCAAACCCTGGCTCTGCCACATAGCAGCTATGGGACCTTGACTTTATGCTCCCTACCTGCTTCTGATTCCATCCATGATGTGGGTGAGATAACAATGGCCAGCTCCCTGGGCTGCTGAGAGGCACCAAAAAAGTGCCCATTTCAAGCGGAGAAGAAGGCCAGGACATGCTGTATGTGTGTCCTATCTGCCTTGTATGTAGGCACATACAGCACACACACTATTTTGTACACAGATAGCTATATGCATAAATGCTATTTTACACAGAGAGAGGGGGAATTATATGAATCCATGTATCTATGTAAAGATTAATCTTTATGGTCAAGCCACTAGTCCAAAGTTTTCTTTTGGTTCATCCTACCCCCTTTCCCGCTCATTCCCTCTTGTATTCCCCGATCTGCCCTGGAATTTTCTCTCCTCAACATTCCCTGCTCCTAGACATCTTGAAATACCACCTAAGTCAGGAGAAGAAGAAGGAGGAGGAGAGTCAAAATTTAGGGTTCAGGAACAAGCCTGGTGGAGTGGAGCACACAGGGAAACCAGAAGTACCAGACGTAGGAGATGCCAAGCACCCAAGCCCAGTTGTGACTTGGAGTCCAGAATCAGAAGCACAGTCCTGGCCCTGGGCTAGTGAGGGCACACATTCTTGTTCTGCTGGACAGCCTGGCCTCAGCAGGCTGCATATGAACCAACCAGAAGGCAGCGTACATCAGGCTCGGAGTGTCCTGCACACCCAGCTCTTGGTCCCCAGTCTATGTGGATGGGGCCTCCTGATAGCCAGGCTGGGGAGACTCAGCTCAGAGTCCGGAGAACAGACAGTTGTGTCTGCCACTGAGCAGAAGTGGGCCAGTGTAAATGATAGTCGACAATCAAATTAGAAACATCACAAATCCCTGGAAATGAGACTGAAGCGACGCTGCTCAGAAGGGGCCGGCGATCGATGGCCTCAGCAGGCCAGTCACACCCTTGCAGATACATGGAGGAAACTGCACTGCTCCCTCAGTCTGCAGTGAAGGCAGGGCAGAGGGGGAACACACTCCTCACCACGGAGCTTTGATGGGCGGCCCCAGGAGGCTGGCAGCAGGGCACAGACTCCAGGAGCAACCCTCCCTGCTCACACGTGATTTCTTTCAATGGCTCACAGCCCTGGCTAGGAAATGTTTGAGAAATATGTTTACTCCGGTCCTAGGCTTAATCAAAATGAAACACATATCATTAGCCATAAAAGTGGGATTAAGACAACAGAGCATTATTTGCAAATGAGCAACAGAGATGGGCACAAACATAAACCTGAACAGAAGACATCAATCTCAGAGACATACGCTTATCTCTAGTGCTCCTGAGACATCATTTTTCTCACTCCCTGCCTTCCAACTTGGCTCCTCTCCACCTCCAGGATGGGTGAGGACTTGAACACAAGAAGCCAGTCTCCTGCTGTTCTGGGGGACCAGGAGATCCCAGAGGGCCTCTGAGAGAAGCCACAGCATATCCTGAGAGCTCCCTGGAAAGGCAGCATCTTGAGCCTTCCTTGGACCCACTGAGGCTAGATGGGCATTTTCACAGGATCCCAGATGATTTTCCCATGAACATCTGAGAAGCAAACTAGTCTGTCAATCTCAGAAAAACCTAGGGCCCCTTAGGACACACAAACTATCACCTACTTCTTTAAAACAATAGACAAATTCCATGTGGGGCTGGGGGCATAGCTCAGTGGTCTCCTTGCTTTATCAGATCCAAAGCCCTGAGTTCAAGGCCCAGTATCACAAATAAATAGATGATGAGTGAACTTCATCATGAAGTGAATAAAAACAACCTGATGCCTCCTGAGGCCAAAGCCTCAATTCTAGATGGACACAAATGTGAGGAGTGACTTGAAGCTGGCTCCCCTGGAAGGTCCATTTCACGGCCTGAGCACCACCGTCTGCTGTCAGCCTTTGTGTCCCTTCCCCACGTCTCTTGTCTCCCCTGAGAGGCTCCTACCTCCAAGTAAACACCCAGTCTTTCAACATCCATCTTGCCACATAAGAAATCCCTCTTCACCCTTGTCATTCTCTTTTGGACATGCCTGACTTCGTCTATCTTTGGGTACAGGTGAGAAAGTATATATTTACACATTTCCCTCTTCCTTTGTATCTAACTTTGATTTAACTCTCTTGGTATATAAACAACACAACCATGTTACAAAAAAAAAATTAAATACAGAAGATAAAAAATCAGAGGCACCCTGATCCCTGTTACTAGCCTGTGGCTGCATTTCCTGCCTGCCATATGCATTTGTGTATATATGTTCCTACAGAGCAATACACACACCATGTACAGATTACCTTATGGCCTGTTCCCTTAGCTTCAACCTTTTTCAGTTGCAGCAACAGTTCTGACGATGGTTCTCACCACTCCCCTCCCACCAGAATTAATCTCAGTTTCCTGGGTCATGTCTTAGTTATTTTCCTGTGGCTGGGGCAAAAAACCTGACACCCGGAAGTTAAAGAAGGAAAGGTTGATTTTGCCTCACAGTTTGTTTCAAGCCCTAGTCAGGGTGGCGTGGGAGAGAAGAAACCATCCAGGGCATGGTGGTGAGAAGCAGAGAGGGCTGAGGCCAGAAGGAACAATCTACACGTCTGCATCTCCATCTGTATGTATCTATGACATCTCTATCTGTCGCTCCAGGCCACACCCACAGCCATTCACTTCCTCGCATCAGGTTTCACCACCTCCCAGCATCACACCCAGCTATCCCCAGTGGACTCATCCAGCGACAAGCATCACCTAACCCTGATACAGTCACCTCCCAGGAGCCCCCGCCTTTGAGCACATCTAGATAAAATCCTAAACAGACGTGCGACTAGTTCAGAAAAGACAAGTTTCTCTGCCACGGCTTTCAAAGGGCCCATGTGACTGTTTAGACTGCCTCCTTGGAGCTTAAAGAACATGACCATACTTTGGAGCCAGCTTTTCCACTCTGTTTTGGCTTTGCTTGCTTTTGAGGGCTAAACACATAGGGTTCTCAAATGATTCATGTGTCCATTCGCTGGACAAGGATGTGCCGGTACTCGGAGGGGTTTGTAGCGCTGGCCTCATGAGCTCATGGAGTGTGCACAGTCGTGCTGACCTCAGGGAGACACCCTAGCACCGGAAAGGGGAGGGGCAGAAGTCACTGCAGACCAGGTATGGGGAACTGGCTTACGTACATCAGCTCATCAATCCTTTGTAGCCTCTCATACTTTGCAAACGAGGAATAAGAGTTCAAGGCAATTTCCAAGGACCAAGAGCTGACTGTTCTTTAATTTGAATCTTCTTTTTTTTTTTTTTTTTTTTTGCTTTTTTGGAGACAGGGTCTTGCTTTGTAGTTCAGGCTGGCCCTGAGCTCACTATGGTGCCCAGGCAAGCCGCCGCGAACTCAGCAATCCTCCCGTCTCTGCCTCCCGAGTGCTAGGATTACAGGCGTGAGCCACCACGCCCAGCATTATATGTGGTAACCGGGGATCGAACTCAGGTCCTTAC
>PVIC010050160.1:0-12926 GCA_004025085.1 Thryonomys swinderianus
AAAAAAAAAAATAGGGGCAAAAAGGATTCCCTATCCCCTCACCAAAAATGCTAACCCTAGATTAATCATTTAAAGTAAGCAGCCTCACCAAAGAACATTGGAATATCCAACTTATCTTCTCTGTCTACTTTTCTTTTAATCATAACAATGTACACAGCGTAGAGCATAGCTCCGGCAAGAGACCAAATGGAACCTGTAAAATATCAATATAATGACTTAAAATCTAATGTGTCAGACACCACTTTTAGAAATGAATATACAAAGGTGAAAAGGTATAGTCCAACCCATCCCACTCATGTCCTCCAACAGTATAGGAGTGAATTTTAATGTGTAAATAAATAAATGTAAAAGTACTTACCCAATAATACATGTGTTATACTACTAAAACTCAGAGATAATATTTTGGTCTTAACTTAGAAATGCATGCTTCCTATCTTTTCCATACATAAACAATTGTGACATCTGACATTGGACAACTTAGCAAACACTTCTTTCCATCTCTTAGATGTTAATACTGATTCTCCTACTTCACATATACTTTTATCCCCCCCACTCCCACTGCCAAGGCTTTGTTACCATCCCACCTCTTCCGCAAGGACCCTCTTTCTACTCTGCTGTATTTTCAATGCACTTGTCTCCTATATTAGACAATTCAACGTTTACCATAGTTAAGTATGATATTACTTTACTCTCTAGTGGTTATAATTTATAAATCTCACTGTTTCAAATTCAGGACTCTTTAAAAATTATAAACATAATTTTCATTTATAAATATTCCAAAATATCTAATATAATGTGGAACTCACATTATGTGAGTAATAAATAGACTTTTGTTAATTCACTCTCAAAAACACTGATGTGCACATTTAAAATCACTTAATAGGCCTTTAAAATAACATGCTTCTGCAAAGTGACCATATTTAATACTTTAATCAATCATTCAAAAAGTTCATGTTTTACTGCATTATTTTTTTAAGCATTTAAAAAAACATTTAAAGCAAAGGGAAAAACTGTCCACAAAACTTCACACACACACAAAGCACATGAAGAAATAAACTGTTCAATATACACAAAACTGCTCTGGGTAAGAGAGAAGATGGATCGAGGGACAGTTCAGTAGGCAGTAATCAAAGGTAGTATAGGTAGTCAATGAAGTCTAAATTTCTAAACCACAGAAAACCACTGAACTGAATTTTGGTTGCTTTCCCTTTTATTATATCTATTCACTAGATCAAAAACTAAGAATTCACTATACTAGTAATTGTTTCAGTCAAAAATCAAGAATGAGGGCTGGAGATTTAGCTCAGTGGTTCTAGCCCCTGCCTAGCAAGCACAACGTCCCTAGTCCGATCCCTGGTAACCACACACAGTACTGGGCATGGTGGCTCACACCTGTAGTCCCAGCACTTGAGAGGCAGAGGCAGAAGAATTGCTGAGTTCCAGGCTTGCCTGAGTTACATAGTGAGCTCAGGGCCAGACTGAACTACAAAGCAAGACCTTGTGTCCAAAAAAGAAAGAATCAAGAGTGAATGACAAAATTAGTAATGGGAAAATATGATAAGAACATGACAATTTTTTAATTTCATAGTTTTTTATGAAGAGAATAATTAGTAATGTTAGACTGTACCACATTGGTAGAATCCACATTAAAATTAATACTGCTAGTTATGAGTTAAGTCAACATTAGATCAGGAAATACTTTTACAATATTCTTACCAAAATGTATAACCTCAACTTAACCCTAAGGAATTAGCAGACAAATCTAAATCAAGGGCACTGTAGGAATCAACTAAGCAGTATCCTTCAACAGTGTCAATGTCACAGAAGACAAAAGACAAAGAGGAACAGTTTCAGATTAAAGGAAACTAGGAGACAGATACAAACTAAATGCAACAAATGATCCTGAACTAGAAAAAGACACAGGGAAACAAATGGATGAATTTAAAAAGGGTTCACAGATAAAGTATCTAACCAATTTTAATTCCTAAATTTTGTATCTATACTATTTATGTAAATTGCTAACTTCTGTAGAATTGGGTGAAGGTTATTTCAAAAAGATAAACTGAAAAAAAAAAGCCAAGTTTTGTGTACACCTCTTGTGTATATGTGTGCATGCTTTATATTCTAACAGAGAAGATTCAGAGTCATACTTACCTATCATGTCTCTTCCAGCAGACTTTTCAGACCCTGACAGGTTTACCAGCACTACACCTCCAATGCTATAAAAATAACAGCGATTCTTGATCAGTAAATAAATTATCTATTAGAAGACAAACCTTGTAAAAACTATTTACCAGTGATCAATACGAATCTCAACTTCAGATTAAAGAATTTAGTGATTATATAACTGCAGCCAATTATATTATAAGCATAGTGCTCTATTTGTATTAAGTCATTTAACCCTCACTTCTGACATTCTCATTTTACACAAGAAAAACAATGTACAAAGAGGTAAAGTAAGCTGACCAAGATCACACAGCTAGAAGAGAAACACAAGCAAACTGGCTCCAGATTCCAACACTTTCAAAATTACTGTTTTTCACTTATAAAACAATGAACTAATTTGTCCTACCTTTGCAAATCTTCTTTTTCGAGGTAAAAATAAACCTATACAAACTTAACGATGGCATTATTCTTGCTAACTGGTAAAACTTAAATTAACAGTAAAACTATTCTTACACATTTAAATAGTTCCACTGAACCCATGATTTTAACAGTAAGACTGAATTAAGAATGTTGAGAAGTCATTATTTATCGAATGACTATAATCTAGTACAAACTTAGAGATTTTGTTTCAATTTAGATGATGATGGCTAAACACTACTGAGTATCTGCTGCATACCACTGTTCCATGTCCCTTAGAAGTTTTAACTCATTTTATTTTCATAACAATCCTGAGGTAAATTTTATTATCCCCAATTTACATATGAGGAAATAACCCAAGAGGTTGAAAAAATTCCAAAAGATCTCAAAACTAGCAATGATAAAAGTAGAATTGGATTATAGATGATGAAATGAGATTTCTTAGCTCATCAGATTTCTTTCAAGACTGCTGAGGTAGCAAAGTCTTTTCACAATCTGAGAAATTCAATCTCATTGTTTAAAGCCAATTCAAAATAGTATTATACAATTTTTAATATAGTACTCTTCAGAATACATAAAAAACAAAAATATTCTAAGTATCAACATGTAAGGTACAAATTCTCACTGATGACTGTGACCATAATGTGCACCCAAAATTGCTAATAAACTCAAAAGAAAAAAAGTTGCTAGACTAAAGTCAAATAAATTCTTAATAAAGAGAAAATAATTTCAGACTCATGTGCCATATGATTTCTTCTGCAACTCAGTTCTGCTGCTATGACCCTAAAGTAGCACAGACAACAGACAAATTAATAAAAATGGACGTAGAACAATAAAACTTTATCTACAAAACACATAGAGGGCCCAGCTGAGTTTTCCCACAACTGTTCTAGACCTACTTTAATGAGAATAGGATCTATGAAAATACTTGCAAGTTCAATACCATTTATCTATTCTTGTCTTTATTAAACCTTTGTTTAGGGCCAGGCAAATAATTCACTGGTGCTTCACCCATCTGGCAAGCACAAGGCCCAAAAGTTCAATTCCCAGTATGGACAAAACAAAACCAAAAATAATAAACCCTTCTTGGTTAGGTAATACTAAGAAAGATTTAAAATGAGCATTTTAATGAAATTGAATAAATCTGCATTTACTTCCTCAATACAAGTTCATTTCCCTAATGCAAAAAGATATGCTAGGTTAAAACATTAGCGAACGATGCAAAAGAATAAACTTCTGATGATTAAAAATGTCTAAATAGGGACTGGGAATTTAGCTCAGTGGCCTGCACATGCTTTGCAAGCACAAGGTCCTGAGTTCAATCCCAGCACCAAAAAAGTCTAACTGGTAAGTGAGTTGAGTCAACAAAGATTACTCACTGACACTACCACAGTCAACTTTTCCTTTCAGCTACCAATCTTCAATGACTGCCAACTACCAGTCTATATGACAGTCACTTTGTATACACTGCTCCAAACTTTAAATAAAAGTGAAAAACATAATAACTGTAATCCTTTCCTCAACTAAAAAGCTTATCAAACTTTAAGAGAACTGCCCAAGAACAAAGAATATAGCTCTAATTCAATCCCAGTTCTGATAGCTAAGAAACACTATGTTCATTATTTAAACATTCTACTACCCTCTTTGATTTCTGATTTTTTCTCTCACAAAAATAACAGCTTTATCAAACCAATGCAGTATTTCTTTAGTATCATTTGAAATTAAGCAAAGCCCTATATTAAGCTTTGTTGACACAAAGTATAAATGGTGCCTTAGCCTTCAAAAATTTATAATCCAGATGGGCGTGGTAGCTCACGCCTGTAATCCCAGCACTTGGGAGGCAGAGGCAGGAGGATTGCTAAATTCCAGGCTTGCCTGCACTACATAGTGAGCTCGGGGCCAGCCTGAACTACAAAGCGAGACCCTGTCTTAAAAAAAAAAAAAAAATTTACAATCCAGTAAAATAGACAAGACAAATATATACAAAATTAAAGATTTAAATATAGTTATCAACAATGCTGCTATGCAGTAGCATAAAATTTCCAAATTAATTACACAGAAAATAAATGAAAGATCACTATTAGCTGAAACAATCAGAGAAAACAGAATGTTAGATTTCCATGAAAAGTAGGAGAAATCCAAGCCAAAACAAAAAGAGGAAATTATCTTAGGAAAAGGAATAGATATACCAGAAGTCATGATGATTGATTTCCCACATTAAGTTAAATATGAGTATTGGGATAAGATTTAGTAAGTTTGCAAATATGTGAAGGGGAACAGAGCTGCCTTGGAGTCTTCTGCTTCCAGTTACCCTACACCAGAAGGTTTAGGAAACTACTAGTTCGCAAAGGAGGGCTGAGTAACAGAATGTCCATTTATCAATGTCTCTGTCCTCATCTTTCTCTGACTGTGTATTATGATATAAACTAGCTCCATCACATTTGAAAACTTAAACATCATATTTTTAAGCAGAGCAAAGTAGTTTATACTGTATTTTTACCTTAAAATTACAGCTAGAAGTTTAGAGACCGTAAATCTATCTCCACTGTTACTTGGAAAAACTGCAGCAAGGATTAAAGTAAAAAGTCCTACGGGAAGAAAAGGACAAAAAAGTCCATGAGCTGTCGACATTACTACTGCCAATTTAATAGTTTAAGTAAATTATACAACTAACTTTTAAACTATTTTTTGTCATTTTAAATAATTAAGAATGGAACTTCATTACTTAGGCTGAAATACACAAAGACTATACATAAAAACAGCCTCTAAATTAAACCATTATCTCAACAATATGGATCAAGCATAGTCCTACTTATTTTTAAATAAGGGTTAAAGTGAGCATCTAGAGGAACACTGTGATCTCATCATAACCAAGGTTGAGTGCTTAAGTTATTTTTATAGCTTCAAAAATAGTTTTCTTATCTTCCAGATTTGGAAGGTGATTCAATTTTAAAAATAAAACAGCTACGATAATGCAAATTATAGTTCTGAAATAAGCAGTTACATTTAGCCAAAGTTTAGAAAAAGATCTTTAGCAAAGACATACACAGGATAAGACAAGTACAATACAAAGAACCAACCTATACAACTTCAATATACTGTGTGTAAAAAACACTGCAACGTACTTTAACATTAAGTAGCATAAAGGTAAGGCAGGAAACTACAAACATTAAGAAGCAGTTAAAATTTATAAATGCACATAACTAATGTACACAGTTATACAAAGATAGAAATATGTACATGTATGAACACATACAAGAAACACATTGATTTACAAGGCAAATTTTGAAGATGCATTTCTTACCAGAAGTTGAAGACAAAATATTCACAATAGCAACCTGTGTGTCTGAAAGTGCTTCTTGATATGACAAATTTGCCAAAAACCACTAAAGAAAAAAACAATTAAGTGAGACCTAGGGAAAGATAAATTTCTATCTGCCATTGTAATTTACAGCCCCTTTGTTTTCCTCCTAAACACTCCTAGCAGGCTTTAAAAGCTTTGTATTAAAGAACACAGGCCATGCAGGGCAAATACTTGCAAATTAGACCTATGATCTTACTATCCAATTTCCATTATGAAACTAATAAAAATTGATTAAAAATATGTAGATTTTTTAAAAGTGAAGGTAAAATGAGTACCAAATCAACTTTAAAATTTTCTTTATTCCAAGCACATCTAGTGCTCCATTATGTTTATCTAAATCTTATTTAAATTTGGGTAAATTCTCAAACATTGAAACATACAAGAAATAGCATAGTAAGAAATCTATTAATCTAATGACATCTGTGGATATGAAAAAAACTTGCAAGACAGACTGATACATTCATTCATATTTACTTTGGAAATTAGAAATGTCCTAAGAAAACTAAATTCACTGGTTAGTTTTGATTGTTTCACTGGTTCTCAGTTTGGATACAAACAATTCTCTTAACTTTGGGTGTAGTGAAAGAAGTTTTCTAGTTATGGGACTTCTTTTCTTTTCTGCTCATTTATACTAAGAAATTCTCATATTCCCAGTCACATGCCACTTTGGTTTAGGGAAGGAGAAATAATATCTCTTTTTGGTAAAGTATGAATATACAAAGATCATTTATTTTCAGTGATAATTCATCTTTGTGTGTGAATATTGTTTTATTATTCAAAAAAATACTACCATGAGTATTTTAATAATTACCTGCTGCAATACATGCATGTCATAAAAGTATATTCTAAGAAGTAGACTGCTACATCAACTGAAATAAATTGCTTATCTAATTAACATTGACATATCTGTTACATAGATCAACTGGAAAGTTATGCCACGGAAGGATTTGTTTCTATTAAGAGAAACAGCTTTTGATCTCTCAGAACATGTAGCTAAATGAATAAATGATTATTTATATTTCCATTTCAAAGAAGTACCACAGGTACATGATAAAGCACTACTAAAAGGTAGCAAATGATAAAAAGTTTCTACACTGTACTCAAAGCCAGAGGGAAACTGGCAAGGTAGCTCGAATCTGTAGTCCACTGACTTCCTAGATAATTTCACTCACCTATCTAAATAACAAAGGAAGTCTCAGTTGGTGACATGTGGGGTATCAAACATACATGGCAACAGAAGCTACAATCTTACTTTGTCTACAGTCGAAGTGCTGGGAAAGAGGCAGATGCTGACATGTATATTTAGAGATTTTTCTGAAAGAACCAACAATGTAGTCTGTTTACCCATTTCTTTTAGTACTTTAATACCTAAGTAGTGTGCTGATTTTCCAAACAACCTCACTGGTTCCTACTAATGCAAGTAGAAAAATAAAAATAGATTACTGAGATGACAGGAATTCAAAAAGCTTAAGTATTGTTCACCAGTGGCAAATCTTTCCATAAACACCTTCCTATTCTCTGTCTCTCAGACTCACAAAAGAAGACATTTTCATTACAAGTTTAACTCTCCACCAACAAGTATTATCATATAAGGTCTGCCTTCACTATTCTAGAGTCGAGGACATCTTACTAACAATTACAGCAAATAAATTATATATCTCATAATTTCATGAGTGGTAATTCATTTTCAAATTATTTTAAAAGATAGTGCCATTCAATTATCATTATATTTTTTATATATGAAATCAGAAATTATATATAAATATATGCATATATATAACTCAAAGGTACAAACAACATGACCATTTGAGATACACATTGGTATTAATTACTATAGTCCAACTGATTAGCACATCTATCGCCATTTGCAATTACCATATTGGTATGTGTGTGTCTAATTAGGGCACAAAAACTGCTCTTATCAAATTCCAAGGTATTCCTATTTATAGTCACAAGGATGAAATCTACAGAACTTACTCAACTCATAATTAAATCTCACCAATATCTCCCTATTCTTCATTCCCCTGTCCCTGCAACCATCATCTGGGCATTTCTGCTCTATGCATTCCACCTGTAAAAGCCCATGTAAAAGGGAGATAATAAGTATCTGTCTGTTTGGCTTATTTCACTTCACCTAATGTCCTCCATATTCATCCATGCTGTTGCAAATGGCAGGATTTTCTTTTTATAAAACTAAGTTGAAAAATGTTACTTTGTACCTGTGTATCATTTTCTTTATCCACTCTTTCATGGACACTTAAACTGTCCCTGTATCTTGACTGTTGTGAATATTGTGCAATGAATATGGAGGTGCAGATCTCTTCAAGATACAAATCAAAGACACTCTTGATAAAGGCACTATCACACAAGTCCTATTCAGTGAGAAACTAATAAGCCACTATAGGCCCTAATAAAACAAAAGATATTCAAGAAAGATTGGAAAATATAGTAATCACTAACTTTTTCCCCCACATTGTCTAATCCATCAGATATTAGACACCTGGTTACTGTACAGTTGAAATTGGCTCCAATGTGAACTCCAATGTGTTTTAAGTACATATACACTGGCTTTAGAAGATTTTTAGGATCAGAAAGTACAAACTATCCTGTCAATAATTTTTACAGTGATCATGTTACAATAATATTTTAGTCTATTAAAACTATTAAAATTGGCATTACTTTTCTTTTTTGAACTGAGACTATAATTCTATTGAACAGTACTGCTCTTCATATCTAAGATTATCATTTTATTAAGCTACAGATCCAAAGAGTTATATAGCAGATTATCTTATTCTTTCAATAAAAATTCCTCTACTGAAGACCTTCAAAGCACACTAACTCTCACAATGTATTTCAGATTGATTTTTCTAGTAAATACTCTTCAGGTAGAAGTATCCCAGTGCCTATGAATAAAAGAATGAATTAAAATGTAGTACCTCCACGCAATGAAATCTCACTCAGCCTTAAAAAGGCACATGCTACAATATGGATGAACCCATGGGACATTAAACAAAGTGAACTAAGGCAATCACAAAATGAAAAGTAATGTAGGATTAATTTAAGAGGCATTCAGGGTAGTCAAATTCACAAAAACAGAGAACAGAATGATGGTTGCCTTGGCCCGCAAGAGGTGGGAATAAAGAATTACTATAACATATTATCGCTTCTCGGCCTTTTGGCTAAGATCAAGTGTATAACATATTGTTATAATTTTCTATTTTTACTCTTGTTAATCTTTCACTACCCCTAATTTAGAAATAAAAATTTTTCAGTTAGTATGTATAGGATATAAAAAAAGGCACAGGATACATAAGTTCAAGGCCCTCCCCAGCTTCTAGCATGCACTGAAGGTCTTGGAACATATCCACCACAGTTTCTTTCTCATTTAAAGTTGAAACAGTTTTGCTTTATCCAATGAAGGGAGACACTTCCTTTTAATAAACAAGAAGTTGTGTATAACTCAGAGGTTTTCCTTCTGGCCATCCTGACACTGTGTCTACAGATGAGTTATATACTCACCCTAGGTAGCTTTGACATTTTAAGTTTCCTGTTAAGGGGCCAGAGAGTTAGCTCAGTGGTTCTGGCGCCTGCCTCACAAGCACAAGGTCCTGAGTTCAATCCCTGGTAACCACATACAATGTTGGGCGTGGAGATTCACGCCCACCAGCAATCAATACCACATACCACAGTGCTGGGCGTGGTGGCTCACGCCTGTAATCCCAGCACTCAGGAGGCAGAGACAGGAAGATTGCTGAGTTTGAGGCTTGTCTGGGCTACATAGTGAGCTCAGAGCCAGCCTAAACTACAAAGCGAGACCCTGTCTCAAAAAGCAAAAAAAAAAAAAAAAAGAAAAAATTTCCTGTTATCTTACAGCCAGACCCTGTCCTCATTACCTATTTAATCTGGCTGTTACATTTTCATTCTTATTTTAATTTTTACCACTGAGATGCTTTCATAACACATTACCTCAAGGGTCCTTTGAAGGAAGAATACAATTAATAATTTTAACCCTGCTTTATAAATTTAAACAAGCAAAGAGAAGTCACAACTGATGAGCCTTAAACTCTAAAACTATTTTTATTATAAATATAATAATATATATGTATATGTGTGTGTATATATGTGTATATATGTATATGTGTATGTGTATATACTTATAGTCACGTAAAAATTCCCAGAGATTTGATTTGCATAGGACTACATTAATTAAATTATCACTGAACAAGAGGCTATTTGGCTAGGGGATGAAAATAAAAATGGGCAACAAAATGGGTAAAAAAGGCAAAACTAGAAAGCAAAATACCTTATATCCTAGCCAATAAAACTGACATTGGCACAGTACACTGGTTAAAAATGCTTGATATAAAGTAGAATTTTAGGGCCGGAGGGTTAGATCAGTGGTTCCAGTGCCTGCCTCGCAGGCGCAAGGTCCTGAGTTCAATCCCTGGTAACCACATACAATGCTGGGCATGGAGACTCACGCCCACCAGCAATCAATACCACATACCACAGTGCTGGGCATGGTGGCTCACGCCTGTAATCCCAGCACTCTGGAGGCAGAGGCAGGAGGATTGCTGAGTCCTAGGCTTGCCTGGGCACCACAGTGAGCTCAGGGCCAGCCTGAACTACAAAGCAAGACCCTGTCACAAAAAGCAAAAAAAAAAAAAAAAAGTAGAATTTTAAAACCTCATATTAAACAATCTTATATTAGACTACTCACAATAAAATATGTACATGAAGTAGCCTTGAAATTCATTTTTTGAATTCTCAAACTCGGGCAAGTCGGTTTCCAGTTTAGCCCCAAATACAAATACTTTATTTAGTATACTATATTCTCCTTGAAATATGAGGTGCATTTTCTAGTTTCTATATTAAAATGGTATATACATTAATTATACTATAAGAAGTTCTGTAAAAATACTAATTATGAAAACTTGCTAAAATAATACCTACCTTTATATAAATTTAAAGTAAAATTGTAAAACACTTATCTGAAGAAATAAATGCATGTGGTAAACTCTTACATGGCTATTTACTATCCCTTGTATAAATTACAGTATAAAATATCTCTTTTCATTGTTCAAATTCAGAGGCAATGGTAAATTCTGAAGAATTTCTAAACTGTGCATTTGTATATATGTATGCATATGAACAGATATGGTACAGGATTTACTGACTTCTAATTCTTTGAGGTATATGAGAATTTGCTAACTTTTATACTCTTCCGAATGAGCAGCTACATGTCATAAGTAAGCTTATATCTTACATTTCAACACTGTTGATATATCTATATATCATCTAAAACGTCAAGTTCAAAATATGTAATAAAGACCTACCACAAAGCAAAAAAAAAAGCTAATTTTTGCTACTTGAGTTGCAGTCAGTTTCCCCACAGTTTTCAGTATGGATTCTTGCTCTTTCACAGTAGGATAGGACATTCGAGACAACTTTGCTTCTAATGCATGGCTTGATGGAAGCTGCCGAATCTCCATGATATTACTAAACCTCACTCGAGACTTTTTGGGAGCTTAAAAGAAAAGCATAGTACAAAGTCATCACATGTACTCTTTCACCTAATGTTACATGTTTTAATTTAGTCATAATGTGTACTGTTTCATTCATGTTTTAATCAGAGTAAGACACTCAAAGAAAACCAGTTATATATGATCTTGAGCAGCTTTATTCAAAATAATTAACCGGAAAAGTAGTTTCATCTATAAAAATGTTTGAAGGCATTTCAAATCAGGCCAATATTCAAATATTTCTACAAATGGGTATAAACACAACTGCCTGGTACATTACACAACTGTCTAGTATAGGATTCTCACATGATTATGATTTTAGCATTTATATTTGGATATTTCTTTACTGAAGGTCTTGGAAAAGACCTTATGAAAATTATGTTCCTGGAAAAGCATGCTGAACACTCCTCTTTAAGTTTATTCCTTGCAAAGGAAATTATGGATATTGAAGCTGGCTCCTTTAACAGATTTACAAACTCCTACCACTTGATATTATAGTAGTTTATAGCATATTCAACAGAAGTGTTCATTTATAAAAATAATAAAAGGTGTGATAGTGCAGATCTGTAATTCCAGTAATGAGGGAGGTTGAGGCAGGAGGATCTCAAGTTCAAACTCAGCCTAGGCAACTCAGCAATTTAGCAAGACTTTATCTAAAAATAAGAAATTTTAGAAAGGGAACTGAATGTAGGTCAGTGCTAAGACCCTGAGTTCATTCCCGAATACTGCAAATATACACACACACACATACACACACACACACACACACACACACACACAAACACACATGCACACAAAATGAAACTACAGTAATTTTGGTATCATTTCTAGTTGAAGTAATATAAAAAGATTTCATTCAAATTTCCAGAAGACTTCAGGCTAAGTCAATCTATGCAAAACAAAACTAGACAACCCATTAAATCAACAAGTAATCCTAGACAACCCATAAAATCAACAAGGTAAATGAAATCCTAGACAACCCATAAAATCAACAAGTTTGAAGGTGACCTGAAGGAGCTAAAATTTCAATGCATTTCTCATTCTTAAAATTACTTACTCTTTTCACTTTCAATGTTTGTGCTCTCAGGCTTTTCACTTGGAAGGTCATGAAATTTCACAGGAACATAGAGTGGTTCACTCTGAAATGTAACAAATATAAACAGCACAGTGAAAGCTGACATATTGATGGTATATAGGCACAGATACCATCCAATACATCTGTTCATCAGCATGTTTATATAGCATTACTTTCCCAAAATACAGATTACAAACATAAAAAGAAGTTCAACTGATCCACGTAGGTACAGTGACAAACAAGAATCAGCTTCATTCAGAAATGTAATGTAAGAGTTTTGGCACATTACGACAATATTTAAATGTCATACGAAAAGATCATATTCCATCCCTTTTCACTCATCCTTTCAGAAAACATATACTGAGTACTAGGAATAGTGGTA
>PVIC010050161.1:0-12911 GCA_004025085.1 Thryonomys swinderianus
TATGGAAAATAAAAAGAAGTAGGAGTCACCTACTGAAGTGTTTGAGGATATCAGCAAAATTTATATAGGAGTAAGTTGTTTGGGTTTACTAAGAAATATAAAATTATACTTATGAACTAATTGGAAAGTTTACACACTGGAAAGGCTATACTCTGATATTCTAAAACTTTGAGAAATAAGAGAAAAGATAAACGTAATATGGATTTTAGCCAGGAATTACAGCAAGTCAGAGGCTGAAAGAATGTGGATGTTTCTACAGTAGCCTTTAGCCATCCCACAGTTCTATGGAAGTTTCTTTCTTCTTATCTTTAGATGTATTTATCTGGCCCTGTTTGGTCACTTCTAATAGTTTCAGAACTCCTGCCACTTTTATTGTAAAGTTTTTATTTTGAAGCAGCTGGGTTTACTGTAAGTTCCCTTCCTATGGAGGTCTGAAATTGGCTTCTTGCTAAAATCTGCTTGTTGGTCTTGTCTGGAGCAATAGTTCTAAACATTTTAATGTTGGATCAAGAGAGCTTTGTGAGATTGTGAAATTATGGAATCTTTTGTAGAAAAATATATTCCCTGAGCTCATTCATGGAGCTCAGGTAAGGTGTTCCTTCTCTAGGGAGGAGAAAGCCTTTGTACTTGAAGTTCTTGGAACATCTTGAAACAGCATCATGTTCTTAATAAACCTCACTGTACTCTCCAACTATTTCTTTTCTTCTCTCTTTCTTTCTCTTTTCCAACATATACATTTCAAAAAGAAGGATGCACAAAGTACCTATTCACTGCCAGATGTAGGGGACACAAACATGAGTGAACCATGCTTGTCCTTGGGAAAGTTACAGGTAATTTGGGGAGACATCTACAGACAGAAGAGTCAGGCCTGGGGAGTGACGTTTGAGCCAATCACGGCATGTCTTAGGGTTGAATTCTGTCTGGGTTCAAACTGTAAATATTAATCAGTGCCACCCTTAAATCACCTTGAGAAGCACACAAAGCTTCATGGAACCTCATTGTTCTCATGTGCAAAAATAGGCCCTCAAGTACTTTTGCTGTTATTATTGTCATTTGCAATATAAGGAGCCTGGGCTTGATTATATAGGCATTGATGAGTCACCAATCCTTTTGGAGGGAGAAGAGGAGATGCGATTTTGTTTTCATAACCAATTTTATTTCGATGGAAGTAGCCCTCCATTAGAACATGTCAGATGATTGGGACCAGAGGAGGACGGAAAGTTCAGACATGTCACAGGAGACTCCACCATCGAGTGGAGAATGGGGAGGACTCGACGGGAGGCAAAGGAGATTGGGGTGGAGCGTTGCCAAGGATACGTCTTGTAGGTGTTGTGTACAGGACTTGGCAGTCAGTTGACAGGGACAGGACAGAGTCAGGTATGACCCACGTGCTTCTACCTTGGGGAGCTTTTGGAGTAGTGGCTTAATTAAAATTATAATTACACAGCCTGAACTACAAAGCAAGACCCTATCTCCAAAAAAAAATTATAATTACAGTAACAAGAATTAAGGAACCAGTGTGTGAGGTATAAGGCGATTTTCAGATCTCTTCAGATTTGGAAACACGTGTCTGGAATTTGGGATGAAAACCTCCACTGGAAAGAATAGATTTGGATTTTCTCCTTGTCTTTGGTGGCCTAAATCATGATGGTGGATGTGACCAACCAGGAAAGTAAGTAACACACGAAGAAAAAAGAAGACAGCCAAGGAAACGACCCAGGAAAACAGGTGTATCAGCTGGAAGGGGGAGAAGGGAGAGGAGGGCTGGCTAATGGGCGTGAGGGACAGCTCTGCTGACGGAGACAGGCTAAGACAGAGTTCAAGGGAGTTTTTAAGGAGCTCTTTTAAAACAAAACTCTGAGTCCCTGGGCCGGAGATTTAGCTCAGTGGTTCTAGCACCTGCTTAGCAAGTGCAAGGTCCCCGTTTGGATCCCTGGAAACCACATACAACAATACCGGGCGTGGTGACTCACGCCCACCAGCAATCAACACCACATACCACAGTGCCGGGCGTGGTGGCTCACGCCTGTCATCCCAGCCCTCGGGAGGCAGAGGCAGGAGGATTGCTGAGTTCGAGGCTTGCCTGGGCTACATAGTGAGCTCAGGGCCAGCCTGAACTACAAAGCGAGACCGCTGTATATACATAAACAAAACAAAACAAAACAAAACACCTCTGAGTCTCCATTAGGTGCCAGGCACCCATTCCCTCTATAGAAAGGCCACTGTCCAGTGCTGCCCTTTTCACTGATCTATGGCCACCGACTATGATCTGTTTTGTCTTTGACTATATTTCTGTGCCCTTTAATATGTCTTTTTTTTTGGGGGGGTTATATGTCTAATTCTACAGCAGGGCCACTTTGTTGTAATTACTCCATTATAAAATCTTACAAATATCGGGCTGGGGATTTAGCTCAGGTGGTACTGCGCCTACCTTGAGCAGAAGGGCCCGCCTTCAATCTCCAACACAGCAAAACAAACAAACAAACTTACAAATATACTCTCCTTTCCAAGGCAAATATGAATTATTACTCTATTTAAAGTGAATAAAGTTATACGCACCTTTTTAGTGATAAAGACTTGTACTTAATTATACATACTGTATCCTGTTGATATATAAACTTTTTCTCACAAAACTACCTTTAAAATGAAATAAAAGGAAGAGTTAAACTGCCATATGATATACCTTCTCTCTTTCTTCTTTTGTTCTATATAAATCATGTTCTCTTAGACAGTGATTCCCAAACCTGGCTGGGTATCAGAATCACCTGGGGAGCTTCTGAAAAATGTAAATTCCTAAGCTCCATCTCAAATGTACTGAACTGGATAGGATGGGGCATTTGGGTATCAAAAGTAGGTATGTGCCATAAAATATTCTTGAGGTGGTTGTGACACAATCCATTCGAAAACTGGCACTGGGGAATTCCTGCATTCAGAGGTTCTCAAAACATTGATTAAAGACATATCACTCATTTCAGAATGTTGTCTTGTAATCAACTTCCAGAGAGCAAGCCTTCAGAATGCCTAGTGAATTTCCTTATTATAAAACTATACTACTATTATAAAATTACAATATAGAAATAAACAATGTAACATACCATCATAATTTTCCCTTCAAGATCTAAAGGATCTTAGTAATTTGATTAACACTACAGTAATTTTCCTATGCATTCACTAGGCTATTTCTTCTTCTGAAATTTGATTCATCCTATACTTTGGGGTAGTGGGGAGCTCAGTACACCCTGGTTGCAGGGGACTCGTGGGCCTGGGAGCCAGGAGTGTCTGGCTTGGAGCCTACCTCTGGCTCTCACCACCATCCTTGGGCAATTTGTTCAACCTCTCTTATCTGTAGATAAAAATACCATCTACATAGTAAAATCATTGTGACAATTATATTGTTGTGTGACAGTTATATTCTTATAATGCTTATAAGAGGACTAGCTTACCAATTCTCAAGTATTAACTTAAAATTACCCAAAAAATTATTTTTAGAGTTTTATGTTCATAGAAAAATGAAGTAGAAAGTGCAGATAATTCCCTTATACTCCCTGTCCAGCCCCCAATCTGTCCAACTAACAGCACTGCCCACCAGAAGAGAGCTGTTAATGAGTATGAAGAGTTTAATAAAGTTTTACCCCCTAGCTCTACTCAGGGTTTAACTATATTTTCAACAATAGTGTAGGAGACTATTTAAATACTTGCCCAAACTGGTATTGAATTTCTTTTTAATCCTTGCTAATGGGAGAGGCCAAAATCACATATCTTTGTTGTATCATTTTATTTTTAATTGTTAGAGAAAGCAAGTACTCACAATAATCCATAGATGCCATAGTTTTGGGTGTAGCTTGGTCTTTTCCTGTATAACTATAGTATTTTCTTTTTTGAAGAGTCTGTCAACCGAATGATATATTTACCATTGAATTGAATGATATATTTTTCAAAAGATGTCAAAATGATAACTCAGTGTCATTTTCCACTTTCCCTTAATATCAGGTGGTCTCTGGGTCCCTTTAATTAATATTCTCTTTATTTCATTTGCCTTCTCTAAATAGAAGACTCAAGTAACTACATTCTTCATTTTCCAAGTCAGTATTTCCTCTTTGTATCAACTTCCTGGATTGGGTAGAGGAAGACTAAAGGTGTTACATTTCCCACACCACCTGTTTGAAGTGGGAAGCATTGGCTTGTTTCTGTTTCCTCTTGTACCAGATCAGATCATCCTCTGTGGCATGTAATTGCTTCCTTGGCGTTCCAAATAGTGTCCAATTGCTGACAGTAAATGTCATAGCTTGTGTGAGTGCCAGTTGCAGCCAATTATACACTAAATGATCTATGTTGGCATGAACAGACTTGGCACAACGTGTTATGCTTTGTGAGATAAAAATTTGATTCAATAAATTGTGCTGCAAGGGATTTGATCATCAGACAAAAACCCTGCTAGCTGGACTGAATCAATGTGGTAATCAGAGTCTTAAACAGCCGGAGAGTAGAAACACCTGAATGGCATTTTTAGACCTATACTATTAGAGCTTATATCATAACCTAATGGCCATGAGTAGGGTTTCATTTATTTTCTTCAAAGTTCACTATATTCTAGTTTTACCAAGGTCGGTCTCTCTTCCTTACTTCCCACAAAATCAAGCATAGAAATATCTACTAAACAAATTGTTTAAATTTTATCTTAAACAAGTCAAAATCATTTGTTTATCGTGAATGTGAGTTACACCTTAAGGCTATATTTTCACATTTTCTGAGTAGAATTAAGTTAGTTCACATTTTAGAATTACAATGTTTTCAAGAGCATAGATCATTAAAATAATAACTACCTGGAAAAAAAATAATGTTTTAGTGGCTTGGATCATATAAATTCAAATAGTGGGGTTTGCCAAAAGCATTATTGTATTACCTTTATAATTTGGTTCTTTTAATTTTTTTTTTTGAGACAGGGCCTTAATATATAGTTTGGCCCGACTTGAATGCACCATGTAGCTCAGGGTGGCCTCAAACTTGTGGGGATCCCCCTTCTTCAGCCTCCAGAGTGCTTGGATTATAGGCATGCACCAGCACACCCATTTCTACATTTAATTTTTGTTTAATGATTTCAGAGTTTCAAAAAGCAATTATTTCATATATTAGCATAATATGTAAGCATCATAAAATAATTAGAAAAACTATAGTGGCAAGAAAAAATACCTGAAGCCATACAAATTGAATAAAGCATAATATTAAAATAAAATTTCAGGCTTACATATAGAAAACAGCTACCTTTTTGAGGATTAACTTTGCTTCATCTGTTACTATATTGCTTTTTCAATAAAAGCTTTTGTGTAGCAACTTCAAACACTGGTGAATGTCCAATATTTATTCAGTTATCCTAAATTATATCTTTTACTAAACTCCCTAAGTCATTTGACGTTTATGTTACAGAATTAATCTCAAAGTTTATTTGCTGTAGTCTAACAATCTTGAAAACTTGAATTCTACATAGGTTTTGATAGATATAAGTGTGATATTCAAATTATTAAAGAGTAGGTCATCAGAATAATCTTGGAAACAGCAGAAAGAGCCACACGTGAGTACTGAGGTTAGAATACTGTGTTAGTTACTTTTCTCTCATTGCTGAGACAAAATATTCAATACCTAAAGTTAAAGGGGAGAGGGTTTATTTAGCTCACAATTTGTAAAGGTTTGAGTCCATAATTGGCTAGTTTCAAGGTAGGATGGCACATGGCAGAGAGGCAGAAGTTCCTGGTGAACCAAAGGTAGCAAATAACAAGGGACCTTTATAGCATCTTTCTGCCCCTTTTATCTCATCCAGATTACTGGGATAATCAGTGTGGTGCTAAATCAAACTCTTGGGCTAGAACTAGCAGAAAGAATCAACAAATGGGATCTCATCCTACTGAAAAGCTTTTGCACAGCAAAAGAAGTCACTGACACTGCCAAAAGATCACCAACAACATGGAAAAAAATATTTACTAGCTGTTTATCAGACAAAGGGCTATTATCTACAATATATAAAGAACTCAAACAGATCAGCCTCCCCAAGTTTAAAGACCCAATTCAAAAATGGGCATCTGAAATGAACAGACACTTCTTAGAGATAGAAGTTAAAGCAGCTAAGAAACATATGAAGAAATGTTCAACATCACTGGTCGTTTGAGAGATGCAAATGAAAACAACACTGAGATTTCATCTCACTCCACAAAGAATGGCCGCGATCACAAAATCAACCAACAATAAATGCTGACGAGGCTGTGGAGAGAAAGGAACCCTTCCCCACTGTTGGTGGGATTGCAGACTTGTGCAACCTTTGTGGAGATCTGTGTGGAGATTTCTCAGAAAACTAGGACTAGGGGTCCCATTTGACCCTGCTATCCCCCTGCTAGGAATATACCCAAAAGAATTTAGAAAATCACATTGGAAAGACAGATGTACACCCTTGTTCATAGCAGCTCAGTTCATGATAGCTCAATCTTGGAAACAACCCAAATGCCCATGAACTGGAGACTGGATAAAGAAGATGTGTTTTTTTTTATAAAATGGAGTATTACTTTGCCATAAAGAAAGACAAGATTGATTCATTTATGTGCAAATGGATGCACCTGGAGGACACGCTAATGAGTGAAATCAATAGAGCATAGATAGGCAAATACCAGATCTTCTCATTGATATGAGCACCGGTAGATGCAAGTGAACTCTAGTTGTATGACAGTCTTTTTAAAATGGGAAATTTCCAAAGGAAACTTGGTGTGGGGATGAAATGAGGGGAAGGAATAAATATGATTCTGAAAGAAAATAAAAAAGAATGTGTATAGGGGGTGGGGAGGTGTGGGTGGGGATATGGGTAAAAATGAGAATTGACTGTCATATATTGGTACAAATTCCCTAATGTTATGCGTGAGTGTGAGATGTATGCAAATTTTACCAATAAAGAATGCAATTTAAAAAAAAGGCTAAACAAAAAAAAAAAATTCTTGTGCTAAGCACCTTAACACCAGAAGAATTCTAACATTGTCCTAAAAACCTAAAACTGAAGATTTGTTTATGTTAACTACAAACCTCATTTATTACTTAGGGGAAATAAGTATTTTATATATTCATTATGCTCTTCTCATAAGAAATTATTTCATTTCTCTAGCATTGAAACATTATGACGTTACAGATGAACTTCTATTATACCACCATACAAGGAGAGGATAGAGTGGATAGAGTGCATATTTTCATATGCCCTTCAAAGAAATCAACTCATTTTACACACATACATGTGTGCACACATGCACAGACATAGACACTATAAAATATAGCCTTAAATAATTTCTCTTTTCAAGTAAGTGATTTAAATCCCTGTATGAGCAAGGTGGAGTGGTTTTCCACTCTCCTTACTTTCTGTCTTTAAAGGTTTATCTCTGGCAGAGAATTTATCATACTTTCTACATCCAACATAAATAAGTATACGTTTAAAATGCACATACACAATGCAACAACCTATCAACATTTCCTCTGTGTTCTTACTGATAGTTTTACCTTCTAGGTTTTAAGTAATTGATATTTTCTTAAAAACCATACTTGCTCTATTCTATCTTTTACGGTTTCAAAATCTGAGGGGTTTTTTTTGTTTGTTTGTTTGTTTTTCTTTTTTTGTGGTACTGGGGATGGAACTCGGGCCCTTGTGCTTCCAAGGTAAGTGCGATACCACTTGAGCTA
Source organism: Thryonomys swinderianus (assembly GCA_004025085.1). Lineage (NCBI taxonomy): Eukaryota > Metazoa > Chordata > Mammalia > Rodentia > Thryonomyidae > Thryonomys > Thryonomys swinderianus. The sequence continues at coordinate 7,705 of PVIC010050161.1, forward strand.
AATCCCTGGCCCCGGTTTCCATATCTGGAAAACTTTATTTTTCACTAGCTCCCTATACATTGGCTCTGAGTTCTAGTTAAGCTAAATGTGATTAATATTCAAGCATACAAACCCCACCAAAAGCAAAGACTGAAGTTCTTCTTGATTTTTACTTAATGTACTAATTTAGCTACAAGTTACATGATGCTGAGTAGGCCTTTCTGGTTATCACTTTGTCTTCTGTAAAACAAATGGGTGTTAATCAAGTTATTAGAAAGGATCTCACAGGCGCAGGAGATAAAACTATAGTCATCTTTTGAGGATAAGAATCAAATCAGGATAAAAGTGACAGGGTGCTTCTCGGAACAGGAAGAATGTGTTCCTAGTTTTTAGGATACCAGCATCCTTTGACGAATAGCGCATTAGATTTACAAAGGGAAGGCATAAATAGAACCTAGTTCCACTTTTGCCAATTGCCCTTTGAGCCTTATTTTATATAAATAAATTTGAAAAATAGGATGATAAATTTAAAAAATACTGCACATTTTCAAATAAAAAGTCATCAAATCTAAATGGTTATTGATGAAATATTGATATATTTATTTACTTGTCTATTATAGACACAATTGACACATTTGCTTTCAATTATCATGAGTCATCAAGATTAAGCTAAATTTCAGTGACTAAACTTTAAATAATAAACCTCATACTATTGATGGAAATGTACCAAATGCTTTTAATAGGTTCCTTCCGTCATGAATGGCACTTTGGTGTTAAAGTTCTATGAGGGGGTCGCCAACTTTTTTCCTGATTCTTATTTAGAAAAATCTTTCTATGTTCAGCTCACATCCTAAGAATTTCATGAAAATTCTATCCTTCCTATATCTGCTATTGCTGATCTTTCTCATTGTGGGCATTTAATGTACCCACTTATAACACAATCTGGCACTAGTTTACAGACAGTATTTTCAATATCCTTAGAGACTATGTGGTCAAAATCTACCAAGCAAGATTACATTCACTCTCGTTTCTCACAAAGCCTTAGTTAAAATAATTATTATACTTAGAAAAACAACCATTCTTTGTGGAGCCACTCAAATATGTTTTACACCCTTTGGACATATTAGTTCTAGGGTGCTACCAATGAATGTGTATCAACACATTTAGAGAAAACGTAAAATATACTGCCAGGAGAGTCCTGATGTTCACACCAGATTGGAAGCTTTAGACAAAGGATATGACACAGAGATTCATAGTAAAGGACAGAGGTAGCATGTTTAATAAATTAATGATGAAATTCTTGGTCTGAAGTTATCCATTGAAGGAGTATAGAGACAAGATGGCCTGATTTCTTGACCCTCAGAAAGTGAAACTTTTTTGTAAACAAATACCTCTTTTTCTGTTTAATAATTGACCATGATAACTGTGACAACAACGATGATAATAACGATGTTATTATACAAACAGGAAACATAATTTTTGAATATAACTTTTTCTTTGAAAAAGAAAACTTTCTGTTTTGGCCTGTATACTGTTGTCTTAGTTACTTTTTTCATCACAGAAACACAACACTCAATGCCCACAAGTTAAAGGAGGAAAGGCTTATTTCAGCTCACTTTGCCAAGGTTATAGTATGTAGTCCACTGGCTCCAAGGAAGGTTGGCATGGAAGAGACATCACAAAGGAGGAACAGCTCATTGCCTGGCAGGCAGAAAGCAGCAAGCAGTGAAGCAGTGACAGCAGCAGCAAACCCCTTTTCCCTTTTATCCCATCCAAGCTACGGTCCTTTTTTTTTTTTTTTTTTTGAGAGAGAGGGTCTCGCTTTGGAGTTCAGGCTGGCTCTGAGCTCACTATGTAGTCCAGGCAAGCCTCAAACTCAGCAATCCTCCTGCCTCTGTCTCCCGAGTGCTGGGATTACAGGCATGAGCCACCACGCCCGTCCAGGCTACAGTCCTTTTGAGTGGTGCCACCCACACCCAAGGTAGGTCTTCCCATTATTATGCTAAACCCAGAACTATGATAAACCAATCAATCAATAGAGTAATTTAGCTCTCACATCCTTAATCCATATTCACACACCCTTAGTCCACAGTCTTACCCCCTAGATCCAGCCACCTCTGAAAAGCATGAAGCTTTGGGAGTACATCTACATACAAACCATAACAGGGGTTTACATCTTCAAACAAGGCTGGGACTGCTAGCTTATATGTGGCTGGTGCCAAACTAAATGTTTTACCAACCCAATTACTTTATTTTTATATTATTTTTCAACTTGTTAACAAAATTATTCATTGAAATTCAAAATTTCAATTAAATATTAGCAACATTTAAAATATGTTTTAAAATATTATTTTTATATTTTAATTGACAAGGGCTATATATACTTATGTACAGCATGACAGTATTTTATATATATATGTATATATATATGTATGTTTTGGAATGGCTATATAAAAAATGCTACCATAAATATCTTCATAATTATACTTACTGATTGTTTCACAAGTAGAGAGTACCAGTTTACAGTGGTATGTGCAAGTCTCCCATACTCTTACTGTGATTCTAATTGTGTGATATTTTAATCTGTTACCTCAATATTTGAATTCTATATCTCAAAATAGATTTAACTTGAATTTCTTAAACAGAGACTAGAAGTTAAATATTTTTTTTCTTTTCTTTTGGTTCTGGGATTTAATCCCAGGGCCTTACACATACAAAGTACATGCTGTGCCACTGAGCAGTATCTCTGGCCACATCGTTTTATGTTTAAGATTGTTTGCAGTTCATGTGAGTTACCTGTGCAGGTCTTCTGTTCATTTCTCCCATTGGATTCTTGGTATTTTCTTTAGTGATTTGTCAGAGTTTTACATAGAAGAAAGGATTGCCTCTCATGTCATATGTGATTTTATAGTCAACATAATTATTGTATGACCTGAAACTTTGGTCTGCTTGATTCTTTTCCTGGGAAGGTGGTTCCCAGAATTTAAAGCACCACCCTAGCCATGATGACACAGGCACAGATTTGAAGCCCATTTTCATCCTTATATCTTATAAGATCCCTACATCTCTTGTTATGACTAAGATCATACCACAAAGCTGAAAATTTTTGAAATACTGAACACATTTAGTTAATTGCATATCAATCACTTTCCTACTAAATACAAGACTGAGTGAATTTAGTGCATAATTACAAATTAAGTAATTTAGTTCATAGCACATTTCTTTCCTGCAAAAGAAATATCAGTATCAATTAGTGGCAACTGGAATCATGTTGTTATTTTTGTTGATAGTACTAGAATTTATGGGATATATCCCTAAACCTTAGGGATCTATTTACCTAGTTGAAGGAATCACACTCCTTCCACCATTGGCCCATTGGTTATGGAATATGTTTCCTGCCTAACATTCTCTCTTCCTTTAGATCTTTCCTTAAATGCCCTTTTCCAGAGAGGCCTTGCCTGATACTTATGCATCCCCAAGCCTGATGGAACTCATTCCCACTCAAAGCACTCAGTTCTCTTCCTAAGAGCATTGAACACAACTCATGTATTTTGCACATGTATCATGTACATCACACATGTATTTTGTTTATAACAATGTCTAAAACTGAAACACTCATTCAGTAAAGACATGAATATATAGAATGTAAATTTCTTCCAGTTCTAATAATGCCCAGTTTTATGAAATGTCAAATTTCATAGAGGCCATCAATAGTTCTGTATCTCATGATTCGTGTAGTTATTATAAACCGTGCAACAAAAACACACTTGTGTGGACAAAACTCAGCTTTCCTTGTCTATTTCTACCTACTTCTGAGGAGACAAGTCCATTGACAGGTCCTTGATTCTCCTGCCATCTTCTGGTCTGAACTTTCCACAGGTCCCATCTTATAAATTAGAAGTAAAGAAAGTGTGAGACAAGGCAGTTAATCCACCCAGAACTCTGCTCCTGTGTGTAGATACAGGTTAAATGTCTCTTTTATTTTTATCATTACAACAGACTTTATGACCGTAATAAAGATGTGAGTGGTTTCTTCAAAGATAAACATCTGAAAGAGGTGGGTTACATTCTAAAAGCCTGTGGCTGCTGTCAGAAATAATTTAATGCTTAGTGCTTTGTTGGCTGGCCCACATCCTTTGGAGAAGGGAAGCATGCTACTTACACCATCATGACTGCTCTGAATCCACTCATTTATGTGAGGTGCTCTGTAGTGCTGCTCAATGAAGGCAAGAAGACCGAACTTGGTAATTGAGAATGAATGTCAAGTAGTGTCAAGACGCCTCAATTCATAAGGCTGATAACTCCTTCTGTGATTGCATTTCCATTTTTACAGCTGCTTCAGTGGCCAAGTTTGCCAGCCTTGTTTGGGAAAGCATATATATTATAGGACTCTTGGCACTGCCTGTGAAGGAGGTAGCATTTTTGATTCATTTCTAAGGGTTTTGGAATTTTCCAACAGTTATAGGCCAATTTTATAAAATTTAAAGACAAGAAGATAAGGAAAAGCACCAAACTTTGCACTACTGTTCTGTAATTGGAAATTTTAAAAATTAGTGGCACATATAATGTGTTTCATTGGGAGATAGAGACCTCTTTAATTAAAATGAAAATACAAAATTGATTTAGCCATGTTGAGGAACAGATTCAAATTCTAGAATGTTTTGGAACTATAAATGTAAAATAATGTACTCATATTATTCCCAACAGAGTCTAGCTCAGAGAACAGTAACTTAGTGAAGAACCACACAGTAACATTTTAGGCTATGCAGGCCATATGGTGTTTGTCACAACTATTCTTCTCTGGCATGGAACAAGAGCAGCATAGATAATATGTAAATCAATGAGCACAACTGTCCCAAAAGCACTTTATTTATGAACATTAAAATTTGAATTTTATGTCTCAAAAATATAACTGTGCTAAATATTCCTAGCTTATATGTGACATAGTTAATTAATAGGTAACATGCTAGAATTGATCCATGGGTCATAATTTGTCCCAGGTTAGATGTTCCATATCTGTGCCCGAGTCCTTTCTTAAAAAAGAGTTATATTTCATGGTTAAGCATGTGCATGTCCAGATAGGACAGGAATTGAATTACCATATACTTAGCAGGGTCATTAGCCAATGCTTCATGCCAGAGTCTCTTAGCTTTGTTGTTCCATACTAACAATGTCTGTTTTTATCAACAGTTTACTCCACACACAAATACCTATCTGCTCCAAGATTA
>PVIC010050162.1:0-12909 GCA_004025085.1 Thryonomys swinderianus
CTTTTGTTTTAACAGCCTGACCTTCTGGCTCGGTGGCCTGGCTTTCTGGCTCAACACTCAGAGCTTCAGGCTCCACATTCTGGACTTCTATCAGATCACCTTGGGCTTCTGGGAGTGTATTCTGAAGATTCTGACAATGCCCTAGATTTTCTTCATTCTCTTCCATCACAATGTACAATGGATTTTTGAATTTTATTTTCTAAAAGAAAACACAGATACCAAATATAGAATATTAGATAACAGCAACACTCTAGGTTTTCAATGTAATTCTTAAAATAATCTCAAAATGATATGGTGGTCAAACAAATTACTAAAATAAACTGTGAGGAAGGACCCAAGTTCAATCCCCAGTATTGCCAAAACAAACAAAAAAGACTCTGTGAAATTACAGACTTTGCCCAACTAAAGTTTATCTGTATTTGTTACCTATACCTTTATAAACAGTGTACTTGGAAATTAATTTACCTCTTGGGTGGGAGAGGTTTTCCTTTGCCCATGTGGAAACACTGATGCCATTTTTTCACTCACAGTTTTAAAGGATGCCAGCCGGTGGCGTGCCAGTTTCATGGTCTGACTAAGCTACCAGCAAAAGGGGGAAAACAGAAGCAAAACAAGCTAAAGTCTTAAAGCAAAATGTATTAACTCTTCCAACATGAAAACAAGTCCCTGTTCTTAAAACTGCTAGACCCGAGACAAGAGGATTACTTGCAAAGGAAACTTTGATCTGCTGATAGTATTTAATAACATGATTGTAGTTATTCTAAGATAATAACTTGATAACTTCAAAACTTGGTTTAAGAACTGTTAAATCAATTTTCAAAATAATATGCAGTTTACATTAAATATATACAGAACTTAAAAGTCTAAATTATACACTTAAAATTATTGAATAGTCACATTCCTTACAGTCTACCCATCTTTCAATAGTTATTCTTTAACTGGTCTTTGCATGCCTAATAGCTTTCTTCACTCTTTGCAAGAAAACTGTATTTCTGGTTCTCCTCAAAATTATCTGTTCCCCACTTTCATGAATCCCTTCAACTCCCCAACTTGAAAACTACACTTAGTCTTTTCTCAGATCTCCCTTCTTTCAGGAATCCTTCCTAAGTTAACTTAGAACACAAACATATAAATTTTTTTTTGTTAGTTTATTCTTTATCTAGTAACTTCCACATAATCTATTTAAATTTGTTACTCAGAAGTACACAGGCTATTTTATACCTCTCAAACTTGTAATTTATTCTCCTCTGGGGAACAGAAGGAAATAATCATGTACTATTTTTAGGCTAAGCATTGCATCAGGCAGACAACAAGCACACTATCATACTACTTTGAGAAAGTGTGATAAAACTAGGTTCACTTCTACCTATTTGTTGAAATTTTAAGGCTATCAATTTTCCCCTTAAGGGAAATATGGCTACCACTTACAGATACAACTAAAAAGTAATTTATGATTTAATAGCAAGCTGAGGATTAAAGGGAAAAAAATTTCTCATCACTAACCCTGTTTTCTCACTGTACACCATCCGTTTGGTTCTTGTTTTCAGAGATCTACACTTCTAGCCAGAGAAAACTTTAGACATTACTCTGTACTACCAACTAGATTTGGTTTGTTCCAAAGTAAAAGAATCAAAACAGAATTATCCATAATGTTGAAGGAGATATATGAACAACTAAAATTATGTATAAAAAAATGTGGTGCTGCATCTGCCTTGCAAGCGCAAGGTCCTGACTTTGATTCACGGTATGGGAAAAAAAAAAAAAGGAAAAACAGAGCCTTAAATGTGCCTGCTTTCATTAACTGCCTACTGCAGTAGGTATTTCTGCCCCCACATCATGTAAATGAGGATTTAAAAGCTCCACTGCAACAGATTTAAAGTGGAGGTTCAGTATCTCCACTTCCTATCAGCCTAACTTTAGAGTCAGATGATTATAGCCAATATTTCAGGTGATCTGGCAGTCAGAATATGAACTATCTTCCTACTTCTTCTCTTTCGTTGCAGTACATCTTCATCAAACTTCAACTCTGAAAAAGTTCTTTCAATGACTTGGTAATGAAAAGGACAGCAGGCTGAAAAATGGCCAAACACCCCAGGTCCTAACCCCTAGATCCTATAAATGTTACTTCATAAGGAAAAAAGACCTTTGCTGGTATGATTAATTTAAGGAAACTGAGATGAAGAGATAGTCCTGGCCTATCCAGATAGTAAGGCCCTTATAAAACAGAGGTAAAGAGAGGCTCAGTACACAGAAGGAAAAGGTGTAGGCAGAAGCTGGTATGTTGTGGCCAAGAATGAAGGACTGTCAGGAGACTGAAAAAGCTGGAAAAGTCAAGGAAGAAAATTTCTTAAAGAATAAATATGATTTGAATAGAAAAAGAAAGCACATGTATATAAGGGGTGGGAGGTTGTGGGGTGGGAAAGGATATGGATAAAAACAAGAATTAACTCATGTCATATACTGGTACAAATTCCCCAGTGTTGTGTGTGATTGTGAGCTGTATATAAAATGTACCAATAAAGAATTCAATTAAAAAAAAAGAAAGAAAATTTCTTCTCAAGCCATGTCCTTACTGCCTTCTTGATTCTGATTTAGTGAAACCAGTTTTGGACTTCTCACCTCCAGTACTGTGAAACAATGTATTTCTGTCATTTAATACCGTTACAGTTCGGGTAACAGGCTTATAGCAGCCACCAGAAATAAAACTTAAAACAAGAATGAAGTACTGGGCTGGAGGGTTAGCTCAGTGGTTCCAGCACCTGTCTCCCAAGCGCAACGTCCTGAATTCGATCCCTGGTAACCACATACAATGCTGGGCCTGGAGACTCACGCCCACCAACAATCAATACCACATACCATAGTGCTGGGCATGGTGGCTCATGCCTGTAATCCCAGCACTCAGGAGGCAGAGACAGGAGGATTGCTGAGTTCGAGGCCTGCCTGGGCTACATAGTGAGCTCAGGGCCAGCCTGAACTACAAAGCGAGACCCTGTCTCAAAAAAAAAAAAAAAAAAAAAACAAGAATGAAGTATTAATATGTTTCAAATAAAAACAGAGAAAGCAGGGGCTAGGGATTTAGCTGAGTGGTTCCAGTATCTGCCTGGCAGGCGCAAGGTCCTGAGTTCAATCCTGGTACCACATATCATAGTGCTGGGTGTGGTGGCTCACATTTGTAATCCCAGCACTCGGGAGGCAGAGGAAGGAGGATTGCTGAGTTCAAGGCTTGCCTGGGATACATAGTGAGCTCAGAGCCAGACTGAACTACAAAGAGAGACCCTGTCTCAAAAAAACAACAAAACAAAACAACATAGAAAGCAGAGGGATATTACTATTATAAACGTGATAATTTGAATAAGATATAAGCACACTTCTCTTACTGTAGATAATGGTGATCATGACAAATGTATGAGACTGTGGTATATACATGAATTTACATGTATACATATTTACATAGATATATATTTATTTATATGTATGTACATTTGTGAGTTGGGCATGATTACACACGTAATCTCTACATTCTGGGAGATTGAGACAGAAGAATTGAAAGTTCAAGAAGAAAATGTAATCAGTTTACTACTTAGTTTAGCTGTGACGATTTCTTACACAGGTATAATAATGTAAAATACTGGATGTCAACTAAGCAAAATTCTAACGATAAAGAGAGGATGATAGATTAAAAAAAAGACACATGGAATAATACGAGGGAAAACAAATAGGGCTACACCCTCATCTAGTGGCATATCAACAAAAATGTTTAAATTTTAAAACTCTAAAAGGAGTACTATAAGCATATCACTTAAGTCCAGGCAAGCCTCAAACTCAGCAATCCTCCTGCCCCTGCCTCCCGAGTGCTGGGATTACAGGTGTGAGCCACCATGCCCGGCACTGTGGTATGTGGTATTGATTGCTGGTGGGAGTGAGTCACCACACCCAGCATTGTATGTGGTTATCGGGTTCGAACTCAGGGCCTTGCACTTGCGAGGCAGGCGCTGGAACCACTGAGCTAAATCTCCGGCCCTCACTTATTTGTTTTTTATAATTTTTAATTTTTATTACTATACATTTATAGTACATAATGATTACATTCATTGTAGGTAATTGGTACATGTACATAATACATCTCAATTCTTTTTTCTCCCCTTCCACCCCACAGACATCTATTTATATGTTTAAAGTATGTACATATATAATCTTGATAAAACTAGAAATGTAAAAAAGAAGTCCTTGACAATTTCTCTCACAAAGCCACCACTTCATATATAACAGAAGGACATGGATATATCTTGGGCTCTCATATTGCATATGTAAATATACATACTATTTCAGACCTTAAGAATGTCCTAGCGAACATAGACCTGAATTTTCCTCTGTACAGTAGAAAAACCATTGTTCACAAATCTTCACTCACACTGAACCTTACAGATTTCCCACATATACCAGACAATCAGACATTGTGTCTTCTAAAGAAAACCACCACTCCCACAATCCCGAATAAAGGGACATCCTTTGGCAGCCTACTCCCTCCCCCTAGCTGATTAGAACAGGGACTGCCTGGAAGTGTATCAAATAAGTACAAATCTTGACACAATGTTCTCTACATGCAACAATGAATAAAGGCTAATCATAACTATTAGCAAAAACTGTTGCATATTAAAATCTAAAAGTAAATATGATCACATTAAAATTTTTTAGCCAGTTATGGTGGTACATATCTATAATCCTAGCACTCAGAAGATGAAGCCAAAGAGTTCTTGTGAGTTCAAGGCCAGCTTGGGCTATATAGTGAGTTAAAGGCCAGTCTGAACTGCATTGCATGGCAAAACCCTGTCATAAAGAACCAAAAACACAATAAAGTTTCACATACATAAATATCTACAATAACACTATTCACTGTTCATATAGTCAGTTCTTTTTAATTTGTTCATGTAATTTTAATTAGGGATTTTTTTTTTTTTTTGAGACAGGGTCTCGCTTTGTAGTTCGGGCTGGCTCTGAGCTCACTATGGTGCCCAGGCAAGCTTCAAACTCAGCAATCCTCATCTCTGCCTCCCGAGTGCTGGGATTACAGGCGTGAGCCACTACACCCGGCACTGTGATATGTGGTACTGATTGGTGGTGGGCTTGAGTCTCCACGCCCAGCATTGTATGTGGTTTCTGGGAATTGAACTCAGGACCTTGCGCTTGCGAGGCAGGCGCCGGAACCACTGAGCTAATCCTCTGGCCCTTAATTAGGGATTTTAAAAGGTAGAGTTTATATGTAACTATATAAATGAAACAATAATACAGTGCTAAGTAGTGTAATAGGAAAAGGCTACAGAAAAGATCTATTATTTATAGAATTTCTCATACTCTATTGCCCTGGTGGTCTAATATAATTTGTGTAATGCCATAAAGACCTCCCCACACTCAAAACAGTTGCATAGACCTATAATTCCAGCTACTCATGACAATGAACCAGAAGAACAATATTCCCCCCAAAATAAGAACCTTTCTGAAAAAAAAATCAGCCTTGCAAACTAGTGATCAAAAAGCCAGCCCCAATCAAAGTATCCTTTCCCTACCTGCCAACACTATTCTGCTTGGTGGCTGCTCAGTTTTAGTACAGAAGACCCAAGCCCTGAGAAATACCTCCATCTTGGACAAACTGAGTAGGCTGGTCACCCTATGAAAACAACTCAATCTATCAAGTCAATGTTTAAGTACTAGTGTAGAGACCAAAGCTACCTGCTGTGGCTACCCTTATATTTTATATCCAGAAAAACTCTCAAGTTGCAAACTCTTTAAAGGGAGTTAGGATTTGTATGAGATTATGATTCTGCCCTAATTAAGCTATATATATTCTTTTTTCTTTTTTTTTTTGCTTTTTGAGACAGGGTCTTGCGTTGTAGTTCAGGCTGGCCCTGAGCTCACTATGGTGCCCAGGCAAGCTGCTACGAACTCAGCAATCCTCCTGTCTCTGCCTCCCGAGTGCTGGGATTACAGCCGTGAGCCACCATGTCCGGCATTGTGGTATGCGGTGTTGATTGTTGGTGGGCGTGTCTCCACGCCCAGCATTATATGTGGTTACCGGGGATCGAACTCTGGACCTTGCGCTTGCGAGGCAGAGGCCGGAACCACTGAGCTAACCCTCTGGCCCCAGCCATATATTTTCTTAAACTTTCCCACTGTATAGGTTACCCTGAAGTCTTGTAGCACAAAGAACTTATTAATAACACAAGGTTTTTTCAATGGGAGAGTACAGAGAATTTAACAGGTTACATCACTTAAAACTTTATTTAACTACAAAAAGTAATTATTTCCATGCTATGAAAAAGCTGCAGGACTGGGGATGTACATCAGTGACACGGTGTTGCCTACCAAGTGTGAGTTCCAGGATTCAATCCTCAGTACTGGAAAAAATTAGTACAAAAACCTGGAAAATCGACATTGTAATGAGAGAATAAAAATAAGGTAGTAAAAGGTTCAACAAGATATAGAAAGCTGAAATAAACCATGCTAGAAAAGAAAGAGTGGTGAACTGAATGATCTGCAGGTTAAAAAATTACTATATGGTAACAATAAAATAAATGTAAGTTGTTCTTCAAAAACTGGCCAAATAGGGTTTTATCATAAAACTCAATCCCTAAAGACAAGTATCTTCCTAGCAAAAGAAGGACCTGTTTCTATTTTATATGGCCATAAAATTGGAATTTCTGGCCGGAGGATTAACTCAGTGGTTCTGACACCTGCCTCGCAAGCGCAAGGTCCTGAGTTCGATCCCCGGAAACCACATACAATGCTGGGCGTGGAGACTCATGCCCACCAGCCATCAATACCACATACCACAATGCCAGGCGTGGTGGCTCACACCTGTGATCCCAGCACTCAGGAGGCAGAGACGGGAGGATTGCTGAGTTCGAGGTTTGCCTGGGCTACATAGTGAGCTCAGAGCCAGCCTGAACTACAAAGCAAGACCCTGTCTCAAAAAAAAAAAAAAAAAAAAAAACTGGAATTTCTATGATTCTAGTTTCTAACTTTAGGTGCCCAATCTTGTTTGATCTTTGAGCCAGTAGGTAATACCATGTAGTTTATAAGACCATAAAATTGAAATTTTTTTCTATGATTCTAGTTTGTAAATTTAGATGCCTAACCTCATTTGATCTTTGAACCAAAAGGTAATACCAAGTACTTTTTTGTTTGTTTTGAGACAGGGTCTCGCTTTGTAATTCAGGCTGGCTCTGAGCTCACTATATAGTCCAGGCAAGCCTCGAACTCAGCAATCCTCCTGTCTCTGCCTCCTGAGTGCTGGGATGACAGGCGTGAGCCACCACGCCCAGCACTGTGGTATGTGGTATTGATGGCTGGTGAGCGTGAGTCTCCACGCCCAGCATTGTATGTGGTTACCGGGGATCAAGCTCAGCTGGACCTTGCGCTTGCAAGGCAGGCACCTGAACCACTGAGCTAACCCTCCGGCCCACTACCTAGTACTTTAGTGAGGGCTTGGGAGAACACAGTGAGACCAAAGCTAGACCAATCACATCTGAAATACAGTATTGTGTTCAGTTTTTAGGGTCCTATTTGACAATAAAATTGAAAAACTAAACGGCACTTACAAGAAATCAACCAAGGCATTAGGAATGTAAAAATCCTAAAACAGAAAAATGATTAACTAAACACCTAAACTGCTCTTAGATAATTGAGAAGCAAGCTAGAATCAGTGGATAAAAATTATAGGGAGAGGCCAGGCATGGTGGCTCATGCCCATAATCCCAGCACACAGCAGGCAGAGGCAGAAGGATTGCTGAGTTAGAGGCTAGCCTGGGCTACATAATGAGTTCAGGGACAGCCTGAACTACAAAGTGAAACTTTGAACATTATGTAGCCTGGGCTACATAATGAGTTCAGGGACAGCCTGAACTACAAAGTGAAACTCTACAAAGTGGAGACTCACGCCCACCAACAATCAATACCGCATACCACAGTGCAAAAAAAAAAAAAAAAGAATGTCACAATAAATTCAAGTCTTCTAAAACTGAAATGAACATTCCCAGAAAAGAGTAATATACCCAACACTACTAGTGTTTAAGCAGAACACTAATATATATTATATATATAAAACATATATACAATATATGAATACTATATACATGTATGTATGTGTATATATACCATACATATGTTATGAAAGAATTTTGTTTTCAGTACTAGAGATTGAACACACAGTTTGCACTGTTACATTCCCAGCCTTTTCATTTCATATTTTATTTTGTGACAAAGTCTCACTAAGTCACTAAGTTGCCTAGGCTGGGTTTGATAGAAGAATCCTTTATAAGACAGAAAGGTCAGATTAGATTAGGTACCTTTTGTAAACATTTAATTAAAAGCCTAAATAAAGTCAAACATGTGGAAAATGTCAAACATACAGAGAAGTAAACAGAATTATATGTGTCTGTGTCTGTATGTGTGTGAATGTGGGTGTGGCACTAGGCAATGAACCAAAGGCTTTTGCCCTGAGCTACACTGCCAATCCTTTTTAAAATGTTTTATTCTAAGACCGAATCTTACAAAATTGGCCAGGGTGGCTGGGTATGGTGGGCTACTCCTATAATTCCAGCACTCAGAGGCTGAGGCAGGAGGACTGCTATGAGGTCAACCTGGGCTACACAGGGAGTTCAAGGCCAACCTGAACTATGTAGCAAGACCATATCAAAAGAACAAGGGTACCACTACATGCCTAGCTCCTTCCAGGTGAAGGAGGACAGGGGAAGTGAATGCCCTGCTCTCAGCCCAGGAGGACCCTGGAAACATGTCTAGCCCTGAATCAATGCAAAACCCACTGGAGTCCCAGACCAACAACAGGAGAACCTGGGAACCTGGTTGGTATCCCACACCCAGCCAACACCAGTGCCTGCTAGGCTCGGTGGCCAGGATTAGCACTCCACACTTCTAGTCCCTGGGTTCTTCATAGCACAAGGCAAGAGCTGACAACCAATAGAACAACCTTACTGGAAGAGACTCTGAGGAGGAGAGTTTCACTTCAGGACTGAAGTGATACTCTTCCACAGGTGCTGAAGAGAGGCAATATTGGGAGGTAAGCTTGGAGAGGGTAAGAACTAAAGAGCTTCCTGGAATCCCCCGAAAGGCCTGTCTGAGTCCAGGAAGGTCATGTATTTATATTCTTGTGGGAAGCCAGGTTTGATGGGAGTAGCTGTCGGAGGGGACAGTCTTGAAGATGAAGATACTTATTTAACCTAGGGCTTTGTTTAAGTTCTGGTACTGCTGCCACTGTCCAGCAGAAATCAGCGCTCTGAGTTACTATATATCTGAGTACTATATGAGGGGGGCTAATTGTCTTCACTAAAGTGACAGTCCTCTTTGTTCTGGTAAATGATAGTCATGAGGGATTTCTAGGTTTTGTCAGTATCCAGTTAATCTAAGATGCCATTGTAGTTGCTTAAATTACTACCACAGATAAGGTAACATAGTAGTGGCAGACAACTGATTTTCTCTGTGCCAAGGCCTAGTTTGGAGGAGGTGGACAGTGGGGGTGTGGTCATAAACAATACTGTGGCTCCTTCTAAACTCTCAAAGACAAGGCACTGGATCAAAGAATGAGGAAACCACAGACAACAAATAAACAAATGAAACAAATATAAAAAAACAAAGCAACAAGATACCTCTCCCAAAACTCGCAGCTCCCCCAAAATCAGACAGGGGAATTGTGGGGGAGGAAATCTAAATTACATGACAGATAGGTCTGAAAAGGTACCAATAAAAACAAAATAATTCTCTGTAAGGTGGCTGGTGAATTTAAAAATGTAACTAATCACATAAGAACCACTATGAAACAAATAATCAGCTAATCTAGAGAAGACACTAATAAACAGCTAGTGGAGCTAAACAAAGAGATACAGAACTTGAATGCCCAGCATAAAAAAGAACAGGAGTCTATAAAAAGGCTCCAAACAGCAATCCAACATTAAAATCATTATTGAAAGTATGAGTAACAGAAGAGACCAATCCAAAGAGTGTCATGAGAGATACCTTAAAAACAAGGGAACATGGCTGGGCGTGGTGGCTCACGCCTGTAATCCCAGCACTCAGGAGGCAGAGACAGGAGAATTGCTGAGTTCGAGGCTTGCCTGGGCTACATAGTGAGCTCAGAGCCAGCCTGAACTACAAAGTGAGACCCTGTCTCAAAAAAAAAAAAAAAAAAAACAAACCCAAGGGAACATGAAAAATGGATCCAACAGCTTCTAAATGACTCAAAGAAGACCAATAAAAAGAGTAACTGGAATTAGCAAAAAATCAGAAGAGAACACAAAGGGCACAGAAAACCTGTTTGCACAAGTAATAGTAGAAAATTTTCCAGACTTGGAAAAAGATTTTAACATATAGATAAGTGAAGGATATAGAACCCTGAATAGCAAGGATCAGAAAAATACCACTCTAAAACATGTAATAAATACAATACCTGGGGTTGGAGATTTAGCTCAGTGGTTCCGGTGCATCTCTCACAAGTGCAAGGTCCTGAGTTCAATCCCAGTAACTACATACAATGCTGGGCGTGGTGACTCATGCCCACCAGCCATCAATACCACATACCACAGTGCTGGGCATGGTGGCTCATGCCTGTAATCCCAGAACTGGGAGGCAGAGGCAGGAGGATTTCTAGGTTCAAGGTTTGCCTGGAAGTGAGCTCAGGGCCAGCCTGAACTACAAAGCGAGACCCTGTCTCAAAAAAAAAAAAAAAAAAAACAATACCAGCAATACAACACATAGACATAGTCTCAAGGACTGCTAGAGAAAAGCAACAAATAACCTATAAAGGAAAATCTATCAGAATTACAAAACATTTCTCAACACAAACCTGAAAGGCAAGGAGAGTGCTATACAGTGCTTCAAGCTCTTAAAAAAAAACAACTTCTAGCCCAGACTGTTTTATCCTACAAATTCACCTTTCAAAATTGATGGAGAAATGAGATTATTTCCACAATACAGAAAACCTAAAAAAGATTATGACCATCAAATGAACACTCCAAAAAATTCTCAAGAACATCCTAAAAGGAGCAGGCAACAATGACAAAAGCTCCAACAAAAACAGACACATTCAGTAGGGATAGCAATTAAGTAGAAGAGAAAGAAACCAAAGCAGCAACAAGAAATTAATAAAATGACAGGAGTAAGTAAATGTGTATCAATTATAACCATCAATGTAGTTGGACTCAACGTGCCAATCAAAAGACAGATTAGAAGAATGGATCAAGAAAGAAAATCTAAAAGCAAGCTAAATACAAGAAATACATTTGACACACACAAAAATATTCATAGACTAAAAAAATCAAAGGACGGAAAATAGTATTTCTACAAGAGGAACCTGAAAGCAAGCAAGAGTAGCTATCCTATTTTCAGACAAACCTGATTAAAAGAGGCCAAGAAGGACATTACATACATACTATTGGTTAATGAAACTACTCCACAGGAAGAGGTAACAATTATGAACATAAATCCATAGAACCACAGTATGTCCAACTTCATTAAAAAAAACTCTAATGGACATAAAAGATAAACATTTGTGGCATTATAGTAGGGCACCCACCATCACAAGTACACAGATCAACTAAACAAAAAATCAATAAAGAAATACAAGAGTTGAATCAAACCTTGTAATAAATGGACTCAACAAGATACAGTGTTCAACACTAATGGAATGCACATTTTTTAGCTGCACATGGTATTTTCTCTAAAATAGACCACATTTTAGTGAAAAAAACATGCCTAATGCAAAAGAAGCAAGTTTTTACCATGTATATTATCATATCACAATGCAATTAAACTAGAAATCAATAGTAAGAGAAGTACAGACATTATACAAATATATGGAAATTAGACAACCCTATCAATAACCAATAGGTCACAGAGGAGATTAAGCCAGAAAAAAGATAATTCTTGGAATTAAATGATAATGCCAATACACTATGCCAGAAGTTATGGGACACAATAAAAGCAGTCCTTTGAAAGAAGTTTACGGTGGTTAATAGAAAAATAAAGTGAGCCCAAGTAAATAACCTAATGATGGATCTCAAGGTCTTAGAAAAACAAAAATAATCCAAACACAAAGCTTATAAAAGCAGGAAATGAAAAAATCAGAGCAGAAATTAAGGAAGAAATCGCTTCTTGGCCTTTTGGCTAAGATCAAGTGTAGAAATTAAGGAAGAAATGGCAATGAGAGAAAAAGCACCACTGAAGAGCTGGTTTTTTGAAAAAAGAAAGTAAATAGACAAACCGTTAGCCAAAATAAAGAAAAGACACAAATTAATACAATTAGAAATGAAAAAGGAAATACCAATCGACACTGCTGAAATCTAGAAAATTATTAGCATCTACTTCACAAATGTATATGGCAAACAATTGGGTAACTCAGAAATGTATATATACAGGAGGCAGAAGCAGGAGAATTGCTGAGTTTAAGGCTTGGCTGGGCTACATAGTGAGCTCAGGACCAGCCTGAACTACAAAGCGAAAACCTCTCAAAAAAATTAAAAAAAAAAAAAAAAAAAAGAAAGAAATGTAGGACCGGAGATTTAGCTCAGTGGTTTCAGCACCTGCCTAGCAAGTGCAAGGTCCCTGGTTCAATCGCTGGTAACCACATACCAGAATGCTGGGTGTGGTGACTCACGCCCACCAGCAATCAGTAGCACATACCACAGTGCCTGGAGTGGTGGCTTATGCCTATAATCCCACTTGGGAGACAGAGGCAGGAGGATTGCTGAGTTCAAGGATTGCCTGGGCTACATAGTGAGCTCAGGGCCAGCCTAAACTAAAAAGTGAGACCCTGTCTCAAAAAAGAAACAAAAGGAAGGAAGGGATGAAGGAAGGAAGGAAGGAAGGAAGGAAGGAAGGAAGGAAGGAAGGAAGGAAGGAAGG
>PVIC010050163.1:0-12918 GCA_004025085.1 Thryonomys swinderianus
ATACTAGGTAAAATCTACAATATTAGGGCCAGAGATTTAGCTCAGGGGTTTTGGTGCCCGCCTCAAAAGCGCAAGGTCCTGAGTTTGACCCAGGTAACCACATACAATGCTGGGCATGGTGACTCACGCCCACCAGCAATCAATACCACATACCACAGTGCTGGGCGTGGTGGCTCACACCTGTCATCCCAGCACTTGGGAGGTAAAGGCAGGAAGACTGCTGAGTTCCAGGCTTGACTGGGCTACACAGTGAGCTCAGGGCCAGCCTGAACTACAAAGCGAGACCCTGTCTCAAAAAAAAAAA
Source organism: Thryonomys swinderianus (assembly GCA_004025085.1). Taxonomy (NCBI): domain Eukaryota; kingdom Metazoa; phylum Chordata; class Mammalia; order Rodentia; family Thryonomyidae; genus Thryonomys; species Thryonomys swinderianus. Next base: position 305 of record PVIC010050163.1, read on the forward strand.
AACAAAAACAAAAAAAACCTACAATATTATTCCCAGCTGTACATGATTATGATAAAAAGTTCATAAGGTATAGGTGAAAATAATTAAAATACAACTTTTTCCTCCAAAGATGTTACACATTTGTGGAACATGACATTTATTTAGCTATTGTTTTCCTATTTTATGCAAATACATGGTTTTTATTGTTTTTGTTTTTGTTTTTTGAGACAGGGTCTCGCTTTGTAGTTCAGGCTGGCACTGAGCTCACTATGTAGCCCAGGTAAGCCTGGAACTCAGCAATCCTCCTGTCTCTGCCTCCCGAGTGCTGGGATGACAAGCGTGAGCCACCATGCCCAGCACTGTGGTATGTGGTATTGATTGCTGGTGGGCGTGAGTCTCCACGCCCAGCATTGTATGTCGTTACTGGGGATCGAACTCAGGACCTTGCACTTGCAAGGCAGGTGCCAGAACCACTCAGCTAACCCTCTGGCCCGCGAATACATGTTTGCTTTGTTTTCTATCATAGTTTTGTTAAGAGTGTAATCTGGAATTTCTCACATGGACCCAGATGTAGTTACCAAAGGAGTATCAAAAATTAATTACAGAATAGTGTTAAAATTTCATTTCATGCCGGGCGTGGTGGCTCAGGCCTGTAATCCCAGCACTCGGGAGGCAGAAGCAGGAGGATTGCTGAGTTCAAGGCTTGCCTGGGCTACATAGTGAGCTCAGGGCCAGCCTGAACTACAAAGTGAGACCCTGTCTCAAAAAAAAAAAAAATTTCATTTCATAATCTAAACTGATTATTTATACTAGCTTTTAGGATTCTTGCTCTGGTAAGCCTAAGACCAGTATCTCCCATGACCTTTTAAAGTCAGTGCAAACTCTCCCTCCTCCCCCCATATCTGATTTTGTAGCTACTTCCCCAGATGAAAGCCTCAGAAAGTCACCAAACCCCCTACGGCAGCCAAGTAACACTGGCTGAGGAGGGGGTGACATGGGTTGGCGGGCATATATGGTGACTCATTCCAGACGTGCTAGCACATAAGAAACCCCCAGTGGATAAAGAGAGACCAAGGACTTGGTGACCCTGGCTGTAAGCATCCCAGACGCCTGACCTCACCCTGGCAACTGAGTCAACTAAAACCAAGTTCCTGTTGAATTTACGTGCAGACAGGAGGAAGACAGGGAAGCAGGCCAACCAACAGAAACCTGTTTTCATGAAATGAACGCAGCCTAGGATTTAGCAAGAGATGACATTTCTTTTCTTAACACACTATCGTTACACATTTGGGCACAGCCAGAGACCAAGTGTGTTCTGGGAACATGCTCTTCAGAGGCAGGTAGCAGAGCAAACAGACCCGGGCTCTAGAGTCAGAAAGGCCTACATTCGGACGCCCGCTGAGCGTCAGACCCCAGGAAAGCGACCTAATGTCTCTGAGCCACAGTTTCCTTGAGTATGGAAAGGGGAAACAGTCGCTCATTTAAGGAGCTACTATGACGACTAGAAAACAATGTATGTTCCTCTTTGTTTTCCTCTCTCTCTTCCCTTCCTTTCCCATATTCTCTGCTTTCCTTTCCCCACTTTCTGGTATAACCTGGCGCTGGCACAAGAACAGGGCAGCTGTCCATGCCTCAGGGCGGAGAGAGCCAAGGAGGGTCCCAATGGAGGCTGAAGCCCGAACAAGGGAGACCTTGCGCCTGTGCGCCACAGCAAGGGACTCAGAGCCTGCACTGCAGTGGAGGGACAGCCTGACATGAAGTGTCCAAGCCGAGGTGGGGTGACAAGGGTGTCGCTCTGGCAGTGTGTGTCAGAGCCACAACATGAGGAGGAGGAAGACGGCTGTGTGGGGAGGGAAGGAGGACAGCGTTCACGCACACAGAGAGTCACCAGTGGAACAAACATACTAAGGACAGTGGGTACCATACTTTTCCCTGAGAAGAGTTTTAAATGTGGAAAAGGGAAAACTAGAATGAACACTGTGACGCTGGGTTGGGACTGCAAGTACCAACATGAACTGGTGGTGTTCAGTTCCTACACCCCGCTGTGTGCCCACATCCACACCCTTCTTGCTGTGTTCACTGAAAGGACACGGGAGGAGCAGCCTTAATGACAAAGCACACCTGACGCTCCCATCTGGGCACCTAGGTCCCATTTCCCAATGAACTAAAGAAGAGCATCCTAGAGAAGAGACTGACTCAGGTGTGAGGCAAGGAAAGTACAAGCTTAAATATCTTAGACTAGAAAGCAAGTATGTACCATATTAAGCAAAAACTACAGGGCTGGAGATTTAGCTCAGTGATTCCGGCGCCTGCCTAGCAAGCTGAAGGTCCTTGGTTCAATCCCCGGTAACCACATAATACAATACTGCAATCAGCAGCAATCAGAACCACATACCACAGTGCCAGGCATGGTGGCTCACACCTGTAATCCCACCACTTAGGAGGTAGAGGGAAGAGGATTGCTGAGCTCAAGGCTTGCCTGGGTTACATAGTGAGCTCAGGGCCAGCCTGAACTACAAAGTGAGACCCTGTCTCAAAAAAAAAAAAAAAAAAAGTCACACAACCCCACCATCCATAAATGATAACTGTTGTTATTAATACCAGTCAACTGTATTATAATTGTAGACAAGGTTATTTTAATGATATGCTGAATTTAAAGTCTCCTAGCATCCTATCTCCTAGCATACATTTCAGCATATGTGGTTTGTTATACAGGAAATTAAGTACCAGAAACAAAGGTAGAGTTCTGAAATATGTCTACTTTAGGATTCATCTTGAAGTATCCCACACACACTGGCCAAAAAAATCAAATGCCTGAACAAGTCTGTTGTTCTACTTAAACTTGTTCCATTCCACCCCTTCTAGGGAGTCTTGGAAGTTCCCTTCTCAGCTGTGCTGCTAAAACCATGATTTAGAATTTGATAAAGACATTTCTTGTTAAAGTTTCAGTCATTCTTCCATTCAACCAAAGTTTATAAACTACCTCCTAATGATCAGGCACTGAAGAGGATAACAGAAGGATTCTAGCTCTGAAGGAGTTTCTGTCCTCAGTGAAGTCAGAGCCTTGTAAGAAATAGGCCACATTTGACAGAGGAAATAATTTAGACAGGTGTTACGGTTTAGAGGCGGAATGTCTCCCAAAAGCCCCACGTGGTCAGAAGATGGGCTTTTGGAAGGTGAGTGGGTTGGGGATTAATCCACTGAAGACTTTGGCTCTGAATGCAGGAGGGGTTTGGTCAGAGCGGCTGGGCCACTGGTGTGTGACCTGGAAGGATCAGTCTTGCTCGCCAGCGGCCATGGGATTAGCGGCTCTGCCTTGTCCAGGCTCTCTTGCTATGCCTTTCTGCTCTGGAGCCAGCTGACTACAGTCTGAATATTCTGAAACCATGAGCTAAAATAAAGTTCTCTCTTAAATTGCAAGTGTCAGGTATTTTGTCCTAGCGACAGGGAAGTGACTAAGACAACAGGTAGTAGGATTTAATGGAGAACATGACAGAATTTCCTGTAAGAAATATAAACTATATGTTCTACAAACTCACAGGAGGAGGTTATATTGCCTTTGACCAGTTAGGGAGAGCTTTGTGGAAGCCTGAGCCATTGAATAGAGCCATAGAGGGTCTGGACATGGGGGAAGTGGAGTCCACGCCTGGAAGGTGAAGAGCGGCTCAGTGATATCCCCAGCTAGACTGTTCTTTGTTACCACATATGCTGATGAGCCGAGCTTGCTTTTCATCCTTTAAGAAAGCAAATAGCTCAGCACCTGACAGCAGCCCAACAAATGTGTGTCATAATAAGCAATTATTGATCAGGGAGACATTTTTATGGTGTTTTGGGAGTAACTGAATTATATGCACTGATGTGTTTGAATTTTAATTGTTTACCAGCTCCCTGGGAGTAAAGTATGGAGTAATAAAACAGATGATATCCCATTCTTTGATATCCTGGCTCTCCTTGAGTATGACCTTTCTTCAGAATCGCCTTAGTCACCCAAGATGAAAGACAAAGTCTAAGGGTTTTTATGATATTGCCCATTAACACTCATGTAATGTTTCGCAGTTGATGCGAGTAATTCATCAAGAATAAACAGCATGTAAACAAGTTTAATTACTTAAGAGCTCAACCAGAATATCCAAAATTTTTTAAGTTTAATTGCTCTTTGGCTCACTTAGGGAGAATCACACAGAAAATAATGTTCGAAATTCTTAATATCACACAAAGAATACCATCAAACATGAAATATCAGTTTTCAAGATTTACAGATATTAGTTGATGCTGAACAAACAAACATGGCACCATACTAGATGTAAAACCAATAACTATTTTCCAAAACTATGGAGAGCAAGTTGCTGTTCTTTTCAGAGTAAGGACACCAAACTTGGTGCTGTGGATGTGGAAGACAGGCTGGTATTTGCTCAAGGAATCTTCCAGTCTAAGGAACACACATAAATACTACAACCAAGGAAACACATTTAAGTGTTTCACATTTCTGGGCAGCTTAATCTTTCCCATTAAGTTAAAAGAAAATATAAAACTTTCTTCCGCCCTTCACAGGGAGCACTATTTGCCTGATTTAAAACATCCCAATTACAGAACCTGAGTGGCAAATGCCCTACAGCGACGAGTGGGAGGACACAAGTAGTCATTACTCCACTCCTCTGCTCCTTAAAAGGGATTCAGAGCCATTATCACAGAGAGCAAGGGCATGAAGGCTTATCTCCAGACTTTACAGGGAAATGTAGTATCAGCAAAGAGATAACAGAACTAAAAGAGCTAACTGAATGCTTGACTACACGGTTCTGAATGTCAAAGACATGTCTACCCCAGGCAAAGAGGATTCATTAAGAACAGCCCACCAGAGGAAGACAGTGACCTACACTAGGACACCCGGGACAGAGTTTTTGACATAGTATTTTTCTGATATCTAACATTTTATCATAAATGGTGGGTAATATTTACTGAATTACCACCATAAGATCTTCAGATCTCTCACTTAGAAGTAATATTTTGGACAGGGTGAATTGTAACTAGGGCAGAGCTAGACACTAAAGTATAAATTTTTGCTAAAGTACGAGTTCAAAATTTTCCAAGTCTTATCTTTACTCCATGAATACAGATAGCATCCCTGAAGTAAATCTACTTCAGATCATCAAATTAATTAAAAGAAATCTTTAACAACACTAAGTTGCCCTCCTGTGTTTTTCCTTTTACATATAGCATCTTACTAATTGGTCTGGCTTAAATTATTTATCAGTTGGGCAAGAAAAACTGAGCTGTATTCTATAATAATATAATTAATGACAGCTACATGCTATTAGATTATTACCTTATGCCAAGAAATCTTTTAAGTACTTTATACATACTACTTACTCATTATACACAACAAGCATTTAAGGCAGCTACTTTTTATTTTCTTTTTCTAACAGGGCTGGGGATTGATTCTAGTACGGGGCAGACACTAGGCAAACATTGTGCCAATGAGCCACCCCATTGTGCCCTGTAATTTGGGTACTATTCTAATTCCTATCTTCATGCTGAAGAAACTGAGGCACAAAGAAATAAATTAATTTACCTTGTACCACACAGCTAAGTAGTGGAATGAGCATTTGAATCTATTTACTCCTGCTCCACAAACCATAACAAAATAGTAGACCTTACATATATTGAATAACTACTCAGGACCATGCACTGTCTTACACTGATATTCATCACCACTGAGGTAAAATTGTATAATTCATTCTTTTTTTTTTTTTTTTCTTGAGACAGGGTCTTGCTTTCTAGTTCAGGCTGGCCCTGAGCTCACTATGTAGACCAGGCAAACCTCAAACCCACCACCCAGCACTGTGGTATGTGGTACTGACTGCTGGTGGGCGTGAGTCACTACGCCCAGCATTACTGTATGTGGTTACCAGGATCCAGCTCAGGACCTTGTGCTTGTGAGGCAGGTGCTGGAACCACTGAGCTAAATCTGCAGCCTGTGTAATTAATTCTTTTTAGAGTACAGTTCAATGAGGTCAACAAATGCATACCATTATGTAACCACCTCTATAATCAAGACATAAAACAGTTCCAGAAACCTTTAAAATTTTCCTACCCTCTTCTGTGATCAACCCCTTTCTCCAGCCTCAGACTTTGACAACCACAAACCTGTTTTATGACCCTATAGCTTTGCCTTTTCCAGAATGCCATAAAAATGAAATTGTGCAATTAGCTTTTTGCATCTGGCTTTGTTTACTTAGCATAATGCATTTCAGATTCATCCAAGGTGTTGCAGGTAGCAGGAGTTTCTCCCCTTATATTGCTAAGCAGCATTCCACTCTGAGGACTTATCAGAATTTGTTTTTCCATTACCCAGTTCAGTGTAATTTGGATTGTTCAGTTTTTGGAAATGACAAATAAAACTGGTATAAATATTTGCATAAACATATATTTTCATTTTGTTTGGGTAAATACCTAAGAGTAGAACTCAGGTTGTATAGTAAGGGTATATTTAATTGGGATTTTAGAATAATAAAAAAACCTCAGTGATATGAAATAGTACTCAGAAAGTGGGTAACAGTACCTTCCAGTTTTAAATAACCACAAACTAGGTTTTATTTTAATTTAGGATATCCAGCACCGGCATGGATATAGAGAAAAAGGGCAGTTTCGTGCCAACTTGGTAATCAGGTGAACTAATACAGCTTTTTTGGAGAAGAACGTGGCAACACTTATAGAATATATTTGAAGGAGTGGTTTTATTTCTACATTCAGAAACATTCACACACATGCATGCAGCAAATGTGCATATATGCTTATTGTGGTATTACTTCTAACTGGGGAAAGGAGAGACAACTGTAAGGCCCATCATCAGAAAGATTCCATAACTTATAATACATTCTTTCACCCTTGGAGGAAATCAGGGCAACATTTCCAAAGAGTAGGATACATGTCTGGCATAAGATGATCTCAAAGATACCAGAAAAATACTGTCTGTCTTCATAACATGCAAAAGACATGCATATGCACACACTTATGTAAGGATCACAAAAGCATATGTTCTTGTAAAGGCATGAAAAGAAGATCTGGAGGGCCACACCGCTGACCTGAGTGCAGGGAAGGAGGAATGGAGGAGGCAGCTGTGGGGAGAGGTGAGGAAAGAGACTTGCTTGTTACTTAATCATATTAAGTCCATATTATTTGCTTTCTTCCAAAATGAGCACGCATTCTTTGTCACATAAAGTAACATATTAAAGAGAGCTAATGAATTAGTGACTAATTAATAATTGGCCAGCAGTCTCTATAATCTTTGCCTTTTCAGTAATCACCTATCCCTGCAAAGACACAGAAAAAAATGGAAACTTGTCCACACCAGGAGATATGGTCGGCCTGAACCTGGAAAGAAGCTCTGTGGATCAGAGGTGGGTGTTTTTGTTGTTTTGAGACAGGGTCTTGCTTTGCAGCCCAGGCAAGCCTCGAACTCAGCAATCCTCCTGCCTCTGCCTCCTGAGTGCTGGGATTACAGGCATAAGCCACCTGGCATTGTGGGTGTGGTTGCTGGGGATCGAACTTGGGACCTTGCACTTGTGAGGCAGACACTGGAACCACTGAGCTGAATCTCCAGCCCAAGCATGAGCTTTTTTTAAGAAAGGAAAAGGTACCACAGTTGCATCTCCAGAGGGAAGCTCACTGAATAAAGATAGGAAGGTTCTGCACACTTTCCTTGCTGAATTCTGCTTCCTCACAGTTGTGGTCTACTTAACAAGGCTCTCATAGGCTCCTGGCCTCACTTACATAAACCACCACCTCCCTCTTGTCCTCTTCCTTCTGCCATCATTCTAAAAGCACACAGGAACAACACTAAGAAAATAAATGAGTAGAGCCAAGCGTGGTGGCTCACACCTGTAATCCCAGCACTCGGGAGGCAGAGGCAGGAGGATTCCTGAGTTTGAGGCTTGCCTGGACTACACAGTGAGCTGAGGGCCAGCCTGAACTACAAAGCGAGACCCTCTCTCCAAAAAAAAAGCCAAAACTGAGTGGAAAATGTCTGTGGAGCTGGGAGAGGAAGAGTGACTGGGAATAGGTATGGACTCTTGCAAGTAAAATATTATGGATACACACAGAGACAGAAAAATACCTAGGAGAAATGTGTGATAGGAATGATAGTTTTCATGTTTACATTGTCATACTCAGAGCACCAAGAAAGCAAGCAAAGGAATCGCGAAAATACACTCTCTCAATAAAATGCTAGTTAAAATTTGCCAGAAACTGAAACTGAATTTTGAAGTCTCACATTTCTACTCATCCCCCAGCTGGTTTCTGGGAAGGGAATTGGCCCCTTACACAGGTGCACAGAGAACCAGGCCATGGGTAAGCTCTACCTCCCCCACCATGTATGTTCTAAAACATACAGTTAAAACAGATATTGCTTTACTAAAAAATTGAACTAAGCAAATATATAGGTAAGCATTGCTTCTACAGGAGAGAAAACCACATGGATTCACATGCGAACAAAATCAACTGTCAAATGGGTAATGATCTGGAGTAACACTTTAACCCAAAAGGCTCGAAAACAATATTAGGTTTGTGAATTAAATTTAGGCATGACACAGGTTGGGTATTTAGCTCAGTGGCACAATGCCTACTTTGAAAGCACAAAGGCTCAACACCAAAAATAGAAATCTTAGGGAAAACCATGAGTATATATTTAATCACATAAATAAGACTAACTTTTTTATTAGTATATGTTCAGTACCTTAAGATTACATTTATCATAAGGATGTGGGTAGATGTATGTAATATATCTTAATTTTTCTTTCTTTTTAATCTCCTGCACTTCCCCTCTCCTCCTGCTCTTTCCAAGTCTTGGTTCCTTCCCATCTGCAAAAGTTCTTTTTTCTTCAAGGAATAAAATAAACTGATGTGACCATAAAGGGATACTATCTTTTATAAAAAGTGCTCCTCACTGGGGGATTTAACTCAGTGGTTCCGGTATCAGCCTGGCAAGGGCAAGGTCCTGAGTTCCATCCCCAGTGACCACATACAACAATACCAGATGTGGTGACTCACGTCCACCAGCAATAAGTACCACACACCACAGTGCCAGGCACGTTGGCTCACGCCTGTCATCCCAGCACTCGGGAGGAGAGGCAGGAAGATTGCTGAGTTCGGGCTAGCCTGGCTGCACAGTGAGCTCAGGGGCAGAAGAAAATCAGGGAATCATTTCAACATCAAAATTAGTTAAATAAATTTTGGTATAAATATACAGTTGCTAATGGCTGTATCAAGGAGTAATAATTAATGGTAGAGAGAAATAATCACTGCTTATTGTGAAAACTGAAAACATATACTACTATCATAATCTGATTTAGTATTTATACAAACATTCCCTCAACAGAACACAATTCAAAGTCTACATATCAAAAGTTCTGGCATGGGGGCCAGAGATTTAGCTCAGTGGTTCTGGCACCTGCCTAGCAAGCACAGCGTCCCTGGTTCAATCCCCAGTAACCATATACAACAATACCAGGAAAGGTCATTCACGACCATAGGCAATCAGTACCATATACCACAAATGCTGGGCTTGGTGGCTCAAGCCTGTAATCCCAGCACTCGGGAGGCAGAGGCAGGAGGATTGCAGAGTTCCAGCTTGCCTGGGCAACATAGTGAGCTCAGGGACAGCCTAAACTACAAAGCAAGACCCTGTCTCAAAAAAAAAAAAAAAAAACAAGTTCAGGCTTGGGTATTTAGCTTAACAGGTACTGCATGTGTAAAGGCCCAAGTGTGATACCTGGTACTCACCCCCAAAAAAGTTCAAACATAATTCAATGTCTACATATCAAAAGTTCAAGATATATTTCTGCATATAGTGAAACTGAGTAATTTTGGTTTTGTTTTCTTATAATTTCCAAGTTGAGTATTCTAAATAAAGGTCTTTTTCTTTTAAGTTTGTGAAAGACATGAGCTTGCATTGCCAAGAGGAATGAGAAAGTACCAGTGTCTCACACAGAAAATAAATCTAAAAACCAAATTTAGTAAAATGGACCTTTCTATTTATTGTTCCTTCTCAGATTTTTTTTTAGAACGTTAAAATCCAGAAAGTACTTCTAATTATAACACTGGAAAGCTTGAGGACAACTTGTTCTGAAATCCTTTATCTATTACCAGCAAAGCATAATCTTATTTGACTGACAAACTTCATTTTCCACTTGCATTAGAAGGGAAGATGAACGAGCATCTAACTTTCTCTTAATTATTTTTCATAAGCAATGCTTTTTTTTCCTCAGCAACTGCAAACAGTATGCACACTGATGTTACTCCAAAAAATATCAGCACAAGTTCAATGGCACACTTCCAGGAGTTGGATAAAACCCAATGCCCTAAGTCTTCCATCATTTATCCCAGGGAACATTAGTTCTTACTGGAATATAGGAGAAGTGGGGCTATCAAATTTCAAGCTGCTTATGTCTTCTCAAACCTTTTCTGGTGTGAATGCTGTGGAGTGGCCCAGCTTGAAGCAGCCCCAATCAGACACACACACACACACACACACATACACAGAGAACTTCAGGGTCAAAAATTCGAAGTGTCAAGTAACATTTGATTAAACCAGAGAAAGACCCTTCTGATAGGAAAGGTAGCAAGTAATTTACTTCTGGGCCACAAATTTTAATGATAGCTCTGAATCTAATGCCAACTTTCAATTCATTTAAAGAATTAATTTTTCTCAGGATTTCATGTGATAAAAATAAAGCACAAAAGCTCTATTTTATTTTTTCAGCTTAGGTTTGCTATGTTGCCCAGAGTGGCCTCAAATGCTAGGCTCAAGGGGTAGTCCTGCTTCGTCTCTTGAGCAGCTGGGACTACAGGCGCCTGCAGATGCACTTGGCTTAAAGACTACACCATGTGTTCAAAGTGTCACCTTCTTCCTAAGTGAATTGAAAAAATGTGGTATGTATATACAGGGCAAGATTTTTCAGTGACAGTAAGATATAAACTAGCAAGCTACCAGAAGGCATGAGGCAACAAGGTAAAATTAGAGACAGAAAGATATGTGACTGTCAACAAGGGGAGGGAGCAATGAACAGAGGACACAGGATGTTTAATGCAGTGAAACCAAACTGTACGGGCCTGCGAGGGCAGAGAGGTGACAGGTTTGTCAAAACCTACTGAATGTACAGCAGGCAACAGGGCAGTAGGGGGAGTGGTGGGGGGAACGTAGGGTAGACCAATGGTTTAACTTGCACAAGGCTTGGAATTGATTCTTAGCAACTGACAAACCTCAAAAAACAAAGACAAATTTGGGCCAGAGGGTTAGCTCAATGGTTCTGGCGCCTGCCTCACAAGCGTCAAGGTCCTGAGTTCGATCCCCGGTAACCACATTCGATGCTGGGTGTGGAGACTCACGCCCACCAGCAGTCAATACCATATACCACAGTGCCGGGCCTCGTGGCTCGCGCCTGTAATCCCAGCACTCGGGAGGCAGAGACAGGAGAATTGCTGAGTTCTAGGCTTGCCTGGGCTACATAATGAGCTCAGTGCCAGCCTGAACTACAAAGTGAGACCTTGTCTCAAAAAACAAAAACAAAAACAAAAACAAATCATAAAAACATTAATGTAAACTATAGACTTTGACAATAATGTATCAACATTGGTGAGTAACTATAATAAATGTACACTAAGGTAAAATGTTAATGATAAGGGAAACTGTATGCAGTGGGAGAGGGAAGACATTAGCCAGGGAGTAAAGGAGAACTTTCAGGACTCTTTGCTCAATTTTCTACTAACTTAAAACTACTCAAAACATTTATTAACTAAAAAATAAGAGAAGACTAACAAATTAATTAACAGTTATATATAAAGAAGGGAACAAAGTAACTTACTTCCGGTTCACTATTAGCCACTCCCGAATATAGGTGTGTACACAGTCTCTAACATGAGGGTCCAGTTCCACCCTAATTAGGTTAAAAATGAGAGAAAAACCATGTATTACTGGTTTGTTGATTACAGAATCAACAAAACAATGACTTACCATATCCATTGGCCACAAGAAGACTTCAAACCCACATTAATGAGAATGCTAAGGACATTCTAAAGTATTCCTAAGGCAGAGAGTTTTCTTTTGATGATATAAATACACTGGGATTTTTTATTTTGTGAGTTTTCTTTATCACAGAAAATCATTAAACTACACCTATCTCTGAAACCTTTACTTATTACACAAGTAGAACAGTTGTAATCAAATACAAAATTTAAGAAACAGGTATAAATAGGGGCTGGAGATTTGGCTCAGTGGTTCCAGTGCCTGCCTCGCAAGCACAAGGTCCCTGGTTTAATCCCCAGTAACCACATACAACAATACTGGGCATGGTATGCCCACTGGCAATCTACCTCATACCACAGGTGCCAGGCTTGGTGGCTCAAGCCTGTAATCCCAGCACTCGGGAGGCAGAGGCAGGAGGATTGCTGAGTTTGAGGCTTGCCTGGGCTACATAGTGAGCTCAGGACCAGCCTGAACTACAGCGAGACCCTGTCTCAAAAAAACAAAAAACAAAAAACAGGTATAAATAATTATTTTTAGCAGGGATAATCTTTTGCTCATTTGCATTTTTTTTTTTTTTTTGAGACAGGGTCTCACTTTGTAGTTCAGGCTGGCCCTG
>PVIC010050165.1:0-12906 GCA_004025085.1 Thryonomys swinderianus
AACCAAGAACAGGGAAACATGGCAGCTCTGAATATGCCCATATCAGTCATAACCATTAACGTCAATGGCCTCAATGGGCCAATTAAAAGACACAGACTAGCAGATTGGATCAAGAAGCAAGATCCTACAATCTGCTGCATACAGGAAACACACCTAATTCAGAAGGAAACCCATAGACTGAAAATAAAAGGTTGGAAAAGAAGCAAGATCCTACAATCTGCTGCATACAGGAAACACGCCTAATTCAGAAGGAAACCCATAGACTGAAAATAAGAGGTTGGAAAACAATCCTCCATGCCACAGGAAACTGCAAAAAAGCAGGAGTGGCTATCTTATTTGCAGATAAAATAGATTTCAAACACAAACTGATTCAAAGGGATAAAGAAGGTCACTATATTCTCGTACAAGGAACTATCCAAGACAAAGAAATAACAGTAATAAATATTTATGCACTGAACTCTAATGCACCCAACTATATAAAACAAACACTACGGGACATGAAAAGCCAGTTATCCATGAATACAATAGGAGTAGGGGATTTTAATACTCCACTGTCACAAATTGACACATCAACTGCACAAAGAATCAATAAGGAAATACATGAGCTAAATCAAACTTTTGAGCAAATGGACTTATTAGATGCCTACAGAAATTTTCACCCTTCAAAGCTAGAATATACCTTCTTCTCAGCTGCTCATGGATCATTCTCCAAAATAGATCACATTCTAGGCGATAGAACAAGCTTAAGTACATGCAAAGGAATTGAAGTTATCCCATGCATACTATCAGATCATACTGCCTAGAAACCGGAGCTGAATAGCAGAAGAAATTCCAAGATCCTCACAAACACATGGAAATTGAACAACACTCTGTTAACCAACCAATGGGCCACAAAAGAAATTAAAGAAGAAATGAAACACTTTCTACAACTAAACGACAACCCCAGCACAACATACCCGAATTTATGGGACACAATGAAAGAAGTTCTGTGAGGCAAATTCATAGCACTGAATGTCTACACTTGGAAAATAGAGCAAACTGAAATAAACAATCTAATGATGAACCTCAGACAATTAGAAAAAGAGGAGCAAAGCAAACCCAAAGCATATACTAGAGAGGAAATTATAAGGAGCAGAGCAGAAATTAATGCAATGGAGACAAAGAAAACAATGCAAAGATTCAATGCATCAAAGAGTTGGTTCTTTGAAAGGATAAATAAGACTGACAGACCCTTAGCCAACCTTATCAAACAAAGGAAGGAAAAGGCTCAAATCCATGCTCTAAGGAATGAAAATGGGGAAATCAGCACAGACCCAGAGGAAGTCCAAAGGATAATAAACACGTACTTTGAAAATCTATACTCCAAGAAGATGGAAAATCTAGAAGAAATAGATTCCTAAAAACATATGAACTTCCAAAGCTGAATGAAGAGGATATAAAAATGTTAAACAACCCAATATCAATCTGGGAAATTAAAAATGTAATAAAAAACCTACCAACAAAGAAAAGCCCTGGTCCTGATGGCTTCAGTGCTGAATTTTACAAAACTTTTAAAGAAGAGTTAATACCAGTACTTCTCAATCTCTTTAATGAAATTGAAAGGGAAGCAGTACTCCCCAAATCATTCCTTCAAGCAACCATCACCTTCATTCCAAAGGCAGAAAAAGATCCCACTAAAATAGAAAACTACAGGCCAGTCTCTCTAATGAACATTGACACAAAAATCCTCAACAAACTAGTGGCAAATATAATACAGAGAGTTATCAAGAAAATCATACACTCTAATCAAGTCGGATTTATCCCAGAGATGTAAGGCTGGTTCAACATACATAAATCAATCAATGTAATACACTATATTAACAGACTTAAGGACAAAAACCATATGATTATCTCAATAGATGCAGTAAAAGCATTTGACAAAATCCAACACTCATTTATGATCAAAACCCTACAGAGAATTGGAATCGATGGACTTTATCTCAATTTAATACAAGCTATTTATGAGAAACCAACAGCAAGCATCATACTCAATGGGCAAAAACTGAAACCTTTTACACTAAGGTCAGGAACAAGACAAGGATGCCTGCTGTCACCACTTTTGTTCAATATAGTGCTGGAAACATTAGCCATAGCAATCTGGCAGGACAAAGATATAAAAGGAATAAAGATAGGAAAGGAAGAAGTTAAACTGGCATTATTTGCTGATGATATGATACTCTATCTAGAGGATCCTAAAAACTCAACCAAAAGACTGCTAGACTCAATTACCAAATTTGGTAGTGTTGCTAGATACAGGGTCATTGCGCAAAACTCAAACAGCCTTTGTCTATACAAACAATAGACTCATTGAAAGGGAAATTGGGGAGTCAATCCCTTTTGCAGTAGCACCCAGAAAAATGAAATATCCAGGAATTAACCTAACAAAGGAAGTGAAACACCTCTACTGTGAAAACATAGGACTCTGAAAACTGAGATAGAAAAGGAAACCAGAAAGTGGAAAGATATCCCTTGTTCCTGGGTCAGGAGAACCAACATCGTCAAAATGGCTATACTCCCACAACGACTATATAGATTCAATGCAATTCCAATTGAAATTCCAATGGTATACTTCACAGAGCTAGAGAAAATAATACAAAAATTCATCTGGAAACACAAGAAACCTAGAATAGCAAAAGCAATTCTAAGCAACCATGATATCACAGGGGGTATTACAATCCCCATTTTAAAACTCTACTATAAAGCCACTGTGATAAAAACTGCATGGTA
Source organism: Thryonomys swinderianus (assembly GCA_004025085.1). Lineage (NCBI taxonomy): Eukaryota > Metazoa > Chordata > Mammalia > Rodentia > Thryonomyidae > Thryonomys > Thryonomys swinderianus. The sequence continues at coordinate 2,767 of PVIC010050165.1, forward strand.
CTGTCAAAGTAACAGACCCGAGGACCAGTGGAATAGATTAGAAGACCCAGAAACAACTCCGGATACACTAAGCCACCTTATCTTTGGGATTAACCTTAATTCCTTTGACAAAGGAGGCAAAAATCCCCAATGGAGGAAAGACAGCCTCCTTAACAAATGTTGCCAGCAAAACTGGGCTTTAGCCTGCCAAAAGCTAAAGCTAGACCTATCTCTTTCACCATGCACAAAACTAAACTCACAATGTATATGAGACTTAAATATTAAAACAGAAACAATAAGCCTGCTGGAAAACAGGCTAGGTAAAACTCTTGGAGACATTGGCTTAGGCAGAGACTTTATGAATAAAACCTCTATAGCACGAGAACTAGCAGAAAGAATCAACAAATGGAATCTCATCCTACTGAAAAGCTTCTGCACAGCCAAAGAAGTCACTGGCACTGCTAAAAGACAACCAATAACACGGGAAAAAATCTTTACTAGGTGTTTATCAGACAAAGGGCTATTATCTACAATATATAAGAACTCAAACAGATCAGCCTCCCCAAGTTTAAAGACCCAATTCAAAAATGGGCATCTGAAATGAACAGACACTTCTCAGAGGCAGAAATCGAAGCAGCCAAGAAGCATATGAAGAAGTGTTCCACATCACAGGTCATTCGAGAGATGCAAATGTCAACAACACTGAGATTCCATCTCACTCCACAAAGAATGTCCGCTATCACAAAATCAACCAACAATAAATGCTGGTGTGGCTGTGGGGAGCGGGGCACTCCTCTCCACTGTTGGTGGGATTGTAGACTTGTGCAAGCATTGTGGAGACACGTGTGGAAATTTCTCATAAATCTAGGACTAGGGGTTCTATTTGACCCTGCTATCCCCCTGCTACAAATATACCCAAAAGAATTTAAAAACTCATATTGGAAAGACAGATGTACACCCTTGTTCATAGCAGCTCAGTTTGTGATCGGTCAATCTTGGAAACAACCCAAATGCTCATCAACTGGAGACTGGATAAAGAAGATGTGGTTTTTCAAAATAAAATGGAGTATTATTCTGCCACAAAGAATGACAAGATCAATTCACTTATGTGCAAATGGAGACACCTGGAGGATATACTAATAAGTGAAATAAATAGATCACAGATAGGCAAATGCCGGATCTTCTCTTTGACATGAACACCTGTTGATGCAAATGAGCTCTAGAAAGTATGACAGCTTTTATAGAGTGGGAAATTTCCATAGGAAATTTGGTGTGGGAATGTAATGAGGGGAAGGAATAAATATGATTCTGAAAGAAAATAAAAGACTATGTATAAATGGGGTGGGGAGGTGTGGGTAGGTAAGGATATGGGTAAAAATGAGAAATAACTTGTGTCATACACTGGTGTGAATTCCCCAATATTATATGTGATTGTGTGATGTATATGAATTGTACCAATAAATAACTCAATTAAAAAAAGATGTGGTGTTTTAACAAAATGGAATATTACTCTGCCTTAAATAATGATAGATTTGAGTCATTTATACTCAAATGGACATACCTTGAGGAAATAGTCAGGTGAAATAAATAGGTCACAGATGTCTAAGTTCCATATCTTTTCTCTGGTATGAAAAACTAAAGATGTTAATGAATTGAAAAATGTCTGATAGATATTGGGAAACAAAATATTCAAAGGACAAAAGGGGATGAGACAAGGGAAAGAAAAATTTGATCGCATAAAGGGAAGCAAAGCTTCCAGGGGATGAGAGTTGTAGGGGCCAGAAGAATAGGAAAAAATGAGAATTAAGTCATGTCATATACTGTTACAAATTTTCAGCATCAAGTATGAGCATGATGCATACATAAAATGTAACAACAAAATCAATTTTAAAATATACCAAAAACTTCTAACAAGTACTATGATTTGTAGTAAAAGGTCAAAATGTTTGTTTTAAGGTCAGAAATAAGATTAATCACTGCTTTGATTCCATATTACACTAGAAATTTTAGCTAAGACAAGCAGAATAAAAGCAAATGATTCTACTCTGTTTAGTGAAAAGACAAGGATGCAAAGGTATGTACCAGACCTTGATCTCCAGTGCGTTCTCCATTCTGAGAGGTCATGGCTCCTCTGAGAGATTAATGACTCCATGATTCCATTTTAGGCCAGACTAAGACTATGGAAACCTAGAATATTATAGAATATTTCAGAAAGAATGGAGTGCTCAAAATATGATAATGGCATGTCACAAGGAAACAGGAGCCAGTTTTAGGCATGGAATCATTGGAGACATGTGTAGAGAAGGACTCTACATGTAATACAGTGTCCTAAATTAGATCTTGGAACAAAAATAATCAATACAATAATAGTGCATCTGAATAAAGTCTATAAATGGTTAGTAGTACAACATGAATGTCAATTTCTTTTGGTCTTTCTTTTCTTTGCTAGTGCTGGGGATACAACCAGAGGCACTCTAACTTGAAAAATATCCATAGACTTTTTTTCAACTTTATTTTGAGAAAAGGTCTTGTTAAGTTGCCCAGACTGACATCAAATTCACGATTCCATGCCTTAGCTTCTCAAGCAGCTAGGATTACAGGTGTGCCCCACCATCCCATCTGAAATTGTCAATCTTGACAAATGTCAAAGTATAGCTAAAAGATATATGATCACTCTCTGTACTATCTTCACAACTAGTGTTCAAATCTAAAATAATTTTTGAAACAAAGTTTTTTTACAAAAAATATGAGAATGGGCTGTGATTCCAAAATTACCAATATTATTAAAGACAAGGATAGTCTGTGAAAATGTTGCTGATTAAAGTTGGCTGCAGATAAAGAAAATTAAATCCAATACATAACCCTAGATGGGATTCTGTACTGGTAGGATGAAATATTATCAAAGAAATTGAGTCAAGTGACAACACTGGAATAGGAATTATATAATTTATCAGAATCAAATTCACTAAGGCTGATGACCATACTGAGGTTATATAAGAACTACCACTGAAATATTTAGGGAGATGGAGAAACAGAGGAAGGAAGAGAAGTGGAGAGTGAGGGAAGGAGAGAGAGAATGAGAGGGAGAAGTATACAATTGCTAAGGCAAACGGGGGAAGGTATTACTAACAGATGAATCTGTGTAAAGGGTACAACATGTACTTCTGACACTAACTACCAAACATAGGTCAAATTTTACAGGTTATAACAAAAGGCCCTGAACCATTGAAACTTTTAGGGAAACACATTTAAACTATGCCATAAGAGTACATGTCATCCCAAAGAGATGTGAAGATAATATATTCCTACCTTGGTATTAATGATGCATTTGTTTCTGTGAGAATCCATCTTCTGGTTGCTTAAATGTATCCCAATGTTTGGTTGATATTACTGCTTTCTGTGGAAATGATGAATGAACACCTTTTCTCCTTACACTGTTACACTTTTTTATAAACTGAACATACACAGATATGGATAGATGTTTATGTTATATATTTTTAACTTTGACTTAAAACCCATAAAATAATGGCACCTAAAATAATTCAATGAGCCTGAACTTGTTATAAATATAAATTCAGGGAATTGGTTGATTATTTTAAAAATATCATCACTTAGAAGTAAATATTTTCAAAATTTTAGTAACAATAAAGGTCTTCACTTTAAAAAAAAATCACAAGTTAAGTACATAGTCATGGGCAAAATCACCATCATTTCTGAGGCCAACCAGAAGTTCTACAGCAGACACAGTTCTGACCTATAGGCTATAAAGCTAAGAGTTCCTATTATTTCTTCCAGTTTAATAATTTTCCAGAAAAAAACTCACAAAACAGGAAAATACTACACAAGTATATACAGCTATAGTTTTACTATAAATGATACAAACCAGGACCAGCTGAATGAAGAGATGGATAGGGCAGTCTGGGAGGACATCAGAGGTGAAGTTTCCATCCCTCCTGCTACACTCATGTTTGGTCACCAGCCTCCTGGTACACTCATGTCTGGTCACCAATCAGGAAGGCTTTCCCAGGCCTTTGTGCCCAGAGTTTTTACTGGAGTTTTATTACATAAGTATGATTGATTTAGTCACTGAGTACAGTATTCCACTCAGTCTCCAGCCTGAAGATCAGGTTGCTTTTACCTGGCTTAAAGTTCCAGCCATCTGATCATAGGTAGGCCTTCCCTGCACAGCCAGTCCTTATCTTGAGCTTTCTCATTTGGATAATCTCAAGGATAACATTCCAAGGGGCCTACAATGAATAGCAAAATGGTCTATCACTTAGAGGATTCCAACACTCTTGGGACATAAAAGGTTGCCCAAAAGTCCCCTCCATTCATATGTGGAGCATTTGGAAGCTGACTGGACCATGAGGGCTCTGATTTCATGAAGGAAATCACTCAATGACTCATCATGATTTGATTGTTTTATTGGAAGATGACAGAAACACAGGAGGAAGAAGGTGGTGGGCATGTTACCTTGGTGACTGTACTTTGTCTCTGGCCCCACCTTCTCTCTGCTTCCTGGCTGCCATGAGGTGAGCAACTTTCCTTTCCTACACCCAGGTACCATGATGCTCTTTCTCCCTCGAGGTCCTCAGCAGTGGAACTAGCTGATCATGGACTGAAATATCTGAAACCATGAATCCCAATAAACTTTTCTTTCTTTAAGTTGTTTATATTAGGTATTTGGCTAAAGAGATGAAAATCTAGCAGAAAGCATTCATAATTTACCTCCAAGGAACTACAGAAAAAGACCAGCCCAATTCTTGATGTATGTGAGTATACTTTATAATGTTTTATTTTGCCTTGCACTGTTTATTTTGCAACTTTTCAGTAAATTTTCCATAAAAACATTAAAAATGTTTCTCTTCTCTCTTTCAATACATTTATAAAATTTATCTAGGAAGAAAAACATATTTTCATGAGATACACTGTTTATAAATAAAATCAATATCTAAGCAAGAATGATCAAAACTAACAGAATTTTAAAAAGACTGGAGGTGTAAGTCAATCCACAGATGTCAGTTTCTACACACAGACAACTGCTAGAAAATTGTTTAAGAATCTGATTCATAATAGAGATGGGTATATACAGTATTTTTTAAAGTACAGAATGTATAGTGATAAGGATTTTAAAGTTTATGAATCACAAGACTAAAGAGACATACACTATAAAGATTATATTTTTTATTATAAAGTTATTAGTTCTCCAAATTATCCTAATGGTGTTAATGTTCTAATTTGTAGTTTTGCTCTTCAAGAGCCACTGTGTTTCTGTGTGTGTGTGTGTGTGTGTGTGTGTGTGTGTGTGTGTAACAGGACAAAATGATCCTTAAATTTATACAAAGAAGCAAAGAAGCAAGAATTATCATCAGGCCCCCTAAAAAGAATAACAGGTTTTGCTTTAGCAGCAGTCAGAACTATGAAGCAATAGCAATTAACACAATGTGTAATTTGGTACGGGGCTTGACAGAGCAAATGTTAGTAATTATTGGATCAAGTAGATGATCTTGGCAACAAATAAAGGTAAAACTGACTCAAATGGCTTAAACAATAATTTAGTAGGAAATCTAAATATAGAGCTATTTTCAGGGTTAATTTTGTGGTGTGACATTGTCATAAAGGAAACTGGATTATCCCTCATCCTGCCATTCTCAGTATCAGGCCTCTGCCACACAAGCTGCTCTTCTTCATGGGCACTAGGTGGCTGTTCCAGTTCTACTCTATCACAGTCATGGCAGAAAAGATAAATACCTGAAGTCTCTTTCTCAGACACTGGAAAGCCTTTCTAAAAATCCTGAAACAAATTTCTCCCTGTATCTTTATGGTCAAGATTGATCACTCACCCAACTACTAAACCAAGCTCACTTGTTCCAAAATCAAACACTAGCAAAGGGCTTGAAGTCCACAAAGGACTTAAAGTCCACACAAACCACTGCAGGTAGAATGGAGGCTGGGTGTTGTCATCAAGAGACAATCACATTAATATTGATGGGAAAAGCTTGGGCGGTGTTTCTGACACATTTGGAGGTTTTCTTAAAATGAAAAAATAAACTAATTTCAGTCAGATAACCTATGGAAATGAAACTCAGATATCCTACTTAAAGGTTATTGTACATGGTTCACTCTTTGAATACACACAGGACCCACTGAGAAACTGTCCTTTGTTGACTGCCTTAACATCAGGTTCAGTACATCTGATTGATGCTTCTATGGGTCTCAGTACTTCCCTATGAAAGGTGCAACACCTAGAGAACAAGAGACTTAGTACGACCTGGGAATAAGTGGTCCAGCTGCAACTTTATCCTCATCTTTAGGCAAATCCCTCGTTCTTCAACCCAGACCTGTTTCTTTGCTCTTTATTGGGCCAGGAAATAAGAGATTATTGAAATTATATATCTATGTACAAAGAAGGATTGTGCATATTTTTTTCTTCTCCACTATATAGGAGATGGTAAATTGCAGAATTCTCAGGAACTACTGTCCACCATCAGACAGTCTACTGGAGTACAGATTTGGGCTGTTTTTTGGAAAATAACTTAATCTGTCAAACTAACTTAGGATATCCCAGGAAATATAGCAGTTCTAGCATCCTAGTTGTTCTTACTCATGCAAGACACCATGGCTTCCCTGATGCATGCATTACTTATGTCAACAACCCAAGGTGACTTTAGATTAGACAGTGAAGAGAGGTGGAGCAGTGTAGCAAAGAAAACTTTGAGAAGAAAGAAAAGAATTTGGCCATTTGGACAGAAATGAAATAGTGCTGGGGATGTTGATGTGATAGATAAGCTGCTCCGAGGGTACCTGTGACTGAAGCCAGATTGTCAAAAGCAGAGCGTAAACCAGGAGAAAGAAGCAGAAGTTAGATGGTGCTATCAACTTGCCACAGGATATGCTGCAAAGAGTACTGGACTTGAATGAAGAATAAAAAGAAAAAGAAGGTGGTGGCAGGGTGCTGGGGTGGTGGTGGATGAGATTTTTAAACAGTCTCCAAGGACTCCACAGAGGAAATCTGGGGCATGCAATGTCATTACAATAATCAGTTTGCAAAACAGTCATTTCACTGCCTTCCACAGTACGTGGTTCTTTACGGTATAAGGTCTTCCAGCAAAAGGGAGCCCAGCCATGAGTCCACACCTTTCAGTGAACCTGGGGATGCACAAGAGGTGCTCCAGAACGCGAGATGCTCCTAGCACTCTTTAGGACCTGAACAGCCACAGATGAGCCAGGATTGCTGACCTGTGTACCCCAGTCCACCCGGGGAAGCCAGGGAGACACTATTGACAGCCCCTGAGAACTGAGAGACAGCAATTTCATTGATTTCATATTCTGATTTACTCTGGAAAGATAAGCCTGTGAGTCCCCAGTAAAATGAGGGATCTGAAAACTTCAGGGGAAAACTGTCAAGGCCAGTGTTTCCTCATTAGGATGTCCTACAAAGTCCCAGGGCTGAAAATGTTTGAGGCACACAAGTAGTTTGGGTTTCCCTGACAGAGATAATCAGACAGTGCTCTGTGCTGAGTAGCTTTGCCTCCAGGAGTTTCAAGGTATAGCTAACATTTATGGAGGATTTCCATATGTCAGATAGGTGCTAATCATTTTACATCTGTTTTCTCACTAATTTCTTATAATAACTGGCAGAAGTGCTGCTAATTAGTATTCCTATGACCCAGGCAAGGAAGCTAAAGCACAACGAAGTTAAGTAATAGGTCAGAATCACACATCCAGTAATTGTTGGTGGGACTTAACCCCAGTTCCATGCCTCTGTGTTACACAGATGTCCTCTGTAAGATTTCCTCTTGTGGAAAGCTTTTTTCCAAGCACACAGAAGAGGATTTGTCTAGGATGCTCCAGTCATAGACAGTAGCCTTAAGACTGACAGCCCAGGGCTTATCAAATTTCTGACAGCAGCTCCCAGATTGTGCAAGTCATAGCTGCTCTGCAGTTTACTCTGCCATCTGTTAAAATGAGGAGAATATTAAATATTGACCTCCTGTGGCTCAGGCAGGCTTTGCAAGTTTTAAGGATTTAATATCTGAAAATCACCTCCTCTGGTTACATTGGGAACGTTACTATGACCCTTGCATGGACATTGTTCCTTCTCTCTTTTGTGCACCCAGTGCTCATGAAGGAGTGGGGGACCAATCTATAGACTTTACCCAGACTGCTTCCTGTAAGCTCAGCATCAGAGAGAGAAAAGGGGGAGCAGCCAAGTGGGGACTGGTAGAGAATGGAGAAAGTGCTAAGTAAACACAGGACATACACAAATAGGCTGTTATCTTTTATAGGAAAGAAAGAAACAGTTTGTTTCCCACAGAAGCACTGTTTGCTTTTTATGAGACCATGAAGAACAACTATTTTTTTCTACCTTGACTGTAAAAATAACTCTGTTAAATTCTATGTTTGATTGGAGGATATCTCCATAGCTTCAGATTTTGGAAATCAGCCTCGTCCTCACAGCAAAAACAAAAATTGTCCAAAGTGAGAAACCATGCCATGTTATGAGCTGGCTTCATTTTCTTTTTGAGAAGTGGGCAGGAAGGAATTATTATTCCCAGAATGGAAGAGAATATGTATCACCTGGGAAACTGCTAAACATCATGTGGTCCTTTCTCAACCAGGATTTTTTCAGAAGCAGTTTCCACTCTAGGAAACAAAGACTGAGAAAAAATAAATCATTTTAAATATTTTAAAAAATTATAAATGTCATCAATATTTAAATAAATGTATATAATGCAGCAAAAATCTAAGCAGGGAATATTTGTACAGTAGGCACATAGCCATCTTTATACATTTGAAATATATCAATTTGAAAACAAACTCAAATGTCTAAGAGCTGGTCAAATGACCAGCTGGTGTGAGAGTTAAAAGACCTGGATACTCTGAATGAGTTCTGATTTCTATTATATATATAGCTTTTTAATTTGAAGTTGGACAAAATAAAGGCAATGAGCAAAACTCTTAATTTCCATGTTTGTTCAGTAATTCACTTTCAGGGCTCCCTTGTATACCTGACACTTCTGCAGCCCTAGAGACAAAAGAGTGACCCAAGTGGATACACAGTAATCCCTGCCTTCCTTGACTTTCTAATCTAATGAAATGGCAATATGCAAATGAACAGATAATTACCCACTGGGCTAAACGCTCTGGGGCTGGGGAAACAAAACAAATTACACAGATAGAAAAGAGTATAAATTAGTTCTAAAATGTATGATAGGTATTGTGAAATAGTAAGAAAATATTCAAGAGAAAAAGGGGATAGAGATAAGTAATGGAGGAAAAGAAAAAATTTGATGACAAAAAATGGAAACAAAGCTTGCATATATAGGGGATGGTGGATTAGGAGGGGCAGAAGTATGAGAAAAAATGATAATTGAATTGTGTCATAGTACAAATTTTCAATGTCAACTGTAATCATAACATGTATAAAAATGTACCAATGCAATCATTTTTTTTTTTTTTGAGACAAGGTCTCACTTTGTAGTTCAGGCTGGTCCTGAGCTCCCTATGTGGCCGAGGCAAACCTGGAACTCACCAATTCTCTTGCCTCTGCCTCCCGAGTGCTGGGATTACATGCATAAACCACTATGCCCAGCATTGTGGTGTGTGGTGCTGATTGCTGGTAGGCGTGAGTCACCACGCCCAGCATTGTTGTATGTGGTTAGAGGGATCGAACTCAGGACCTTGCAATTGCTAGGCAGGTGCCAGCACCACTCAGTTAAATCTCCAGCCCTAAAATAAATTTTATTTTTTTAAAAAGGTGTTGGTTGCACAAGTCTGCAATCCCACCAACAGTGTAGAAGCGTTCCCATTGTGGAGATCTGTGTGGAGATTTCTCAGAAAACTAGGACTACGGGTCCCATTTGACCCTGCTATACCCCTGCTAGGAATATACCCAAAAGAATTTAAAAACTCACATTGGAAAGACAGATGTACACCCTTGTTCATAGCAACTCAGTTCATGATAGCTCAATCTTGGAAACAACCCAAATGTCCATCAACTGGAGAGTGGATAAAGAAGATGTGGTTTTCTTACAAAATGGAGTATTACTCTGCCATAAAGAATGACAAGATCAATCCATTTAGGTGCAAATGGAGACATCTGGAGGATATACTAATAAGTGAAATCAATAGATCACAGATAGACAATTTCCGGATCTT
>PVIC010050166.1:0-12916 GCA_004025085.1 Thryonomys swinderianus
TGGAGATGCTGTGGCCCAGTGGGTCCCTCCTGCACGGAGGCGGCTGCTCTGCCTTTGTCCGTGGTAGGTAATGAGTGTGCAGATATGTGTTCCAGGCCCTGCTTTCACTTGTTCTTGATATGTACCAAGAAGTGGGATTGCTGGATCACCTTATCTTTGCAACTCTGAAGAATCGCCACCCTGTTTTCCACAGCAGGTGCTGTATTAACAGGAGGGTTTCCATTTCCCTGCGTCCTCCTTGACTCTTTCCCTGTGTTTCAGAGTAGCCATCCTGCTGGGGACAAGGTGCTATCTCACCATGGTTTTATGCACATTCAGTGATAGTACTTCCTCAGGTGTTTTTTGATGTTTATGTGCCTCCTTTGGAGCAATGCCTATTCGAGTCATTTGCACATTTTGAAAATCAGGTTGTTTCCTTATTTACAGGAATTCTTTGTGTTCTGCACATTAACCCCTCATCAGAAGTGCATTGTGAAATCTTTTCTACGGTTGCCTTTTCACTGTAGTGTGTGTCACTGATGCACAGGGAAGCCAACCTTTAAAAGCAGTGTCCTTCCCGGAAATCTTTGCCCTGGATACTCGAGACTGTTCGCACACTCTCCTGGGCTCTGTATGTTTAAGCGCTCAGTCCTCTTCAGTGGTCAGAGACCAAGCCCTCAGAAATTTCAGAACTTCCGTCTTAACTCTTTAGAATCATTATGTTAAAATCATATTTTGAACATGTCAATATGAGTCATTATTTACCAATACACATAATTTTACTGTCCTAGGATAAGTAGTATTTCATTTATTATTTATTATATGTGTGTATTGAATTTTTCTTCCCCTTCTAATCTTTAAGAGACTTTGGGTTACTTCTCTACATTGGGCCAAACCCAAGCAAAAAGAATCCACCACGCCTCAGGGCTGTGGCCTGGAGTAGAAATGGGTCTCCCAGAAGAGCACTCACTGGTGGCCACGACCTCCACTCAGTCACCCATTCTCCCACTTTGCTGACTTCCCAGGATGGCAGCGGTGCCAGGGACAACCTCCGGACTTCTCAGGACCCGGCCCTTGGCCACATCTCCCTCTCCTGTGCTGTCTGTTGCATTACCAGACAGCCAGCACTGCCGGCGTCACCATCTGTAGGATCACAGGACCAGCCAGCTGTATGGATGGAGAGGCTCAGAAACCCGAAGGTGATCTTGATGCCGTGCCATCATCAAGCTGATGACTGGCATTCTGCGCCACAAACAAAACTCAGTCGGCCACCAAACAGGAGAAAAAGTTACTCATTTGCTCCACCAATGACTCTCTAGTCTGACAAGGACTTCATCCTAAATATCAAGTGTGCCTGGGTGAGCAGTGATCAGATCACCCGAACAGGGTGCCAAGGGTGCAGTGCCCCTCCTGCTGTTCGGGGCCTCTGCAAATGGACAGAATGGCGTCTGCCTGTCCATCTCAGCATGGTCAGTGGGGACTCACAGGCAGGCACGCTGCCAGGCACATCTCTAGAGTCGGGGTGCAGAGCACGGTGTGACACAGGCAAGGGTTTCTTCACATCCGCTTACACAAATGGTGTGCCAACTCGGGACCCTGTATTTTTGTTGTGTCTCAGTCTCTGATTCTTAAACAATGATAGACAGAGCAATTGGCAGGGTCTATGCAATGATACTACATTCTCTGCCAAAACAAATTCAGACAAAGAAATTAAATTCTGCCCATTGGAAATGTTCTGCTTTGCCCAAAGCCAGGCTGTGTGTAAATTACAGAATCCAGAGCCAATGGATCCCTCTGCCACTCAACATCACAACATTAGCAAATGCCCAGAGAAGAGCCAGGCGAGTGCCAGCAAATATATCTCACATTTCATGGCCTTCTCGAGATGGCAGCCACAAGGAGATCAAAGCAGAATCCTCAGGAATGAAAGCGAGCTTCATGTGGAGGCTGGCAGAGGGAGTCTGAGGACGGGTTGATGAATGAGGAGTTACTCCTGGAAGCAACTCCAGGGCTTGTTTGTTCTTAATCTGTTTCCATTGGGCAAAAGCACATTTGGGAAGATTTTTAAATGATCTCCACCTTGAGACTAAATAATAACAGTTTTATTCAATTTAGACTGAAGTAGAGATATCTCACTAAAAAAAGCAAGTAAGGACTAGAATCGCGCAGCAGGGGACCCCAGGCCAGCCAGAATTTTAAAATCTGGATGTAAATAAAGAATACAAAGACAAAGTCCGGTGGGAGGCAAGTTGGTAACTAGCTGTCCTCAGGGGGAATTGTCCCTTGCTCTAAGCCTACTTCCTTTTTGGTTTAGAGATTAAAATGGCCTTCATTTCTGTAAAAAGAAAATTAGGTTGGTATACAGGGAGATTTCGGTTTTATTTTTATATCTCTTTTGCAAGAAAATGGAAAGTTTGGTGCTGCCTAAATGAACATATGTTAATAACCAGTTCACCTAAACTTAAAAAGTGCAATCTGGTCTTCAAGAAAGCAGGTGAGTCCCCGATGCGAGCCACGTATTTGAACCCCAAGTGGTGGGAAAGCAGCAGGTGGACACACGCGAGCAGAGAGAGAAGTCGGCCTGGGAAGAAAGGCAGGGCCGGGTCTCGCTCAGCGACTCACGTGTCTGTGGCAGCTGGCCCACCCCAGACCCTCGCCCTTCTAACCGAGGTCCGGCCCAGACACCGAGGTGGCCCTCAGGAGAACAGAGGCCCACGGCTGGAGGATGGCTGGGTCCAGAGCAGACGAGGCACATGGCCTCAGGCAGACCAAGAGTTCCAGCAGGAGCCACACCCTGATTCGCGTGAGACTGGGACATCTCCTTACGGACACCACCCTTTGGGCCTTGTAGAGTTCACAGCAATTACACAGCCTTGACAGCGTCCTGCCAACAATGAGCACATCTGGGAGACCAAGTGGAAACCAGATCAGCCACACCAGCAACTTCTTGGAAAAGCCAGCCAACAGCAGCTCGAGCAGGCGGTGCTCTATTCAAGACGTGGCTGCCACGCGGGACACGAGGATCCACTTAGCCCTGCAAAGGTTGAGTCTGTTACTGCAGCCACCACGGCCAGAAACAAAGTGCTAAAGGGTAAGATTAGCAACCTCCAAACTCAGGGCCCACCTGCTTTGATCACTTCTGCTCTGTGCTGAGCTGCTTTTAGGTGGAAAGGAAAACATGGAGTCGGTGCTGCAGGCCAATGCAAGGTCACTAATATGATCATGCAGCTAAAAAGTCAGGTTGGTTGGCCTAGGAGATCTGGGGTTTGGTGAAGTAGACTTCTGAGTGTGGCATGCCTTCCTCTCTGGTGCTAGTTAGTCTTCTGAGCTCTGCTTCCCACCTTCACAGTCTGGGCAGCTTTCCTCCACCATGCCCTCCCAACACAGTGTTTCTGCCTCAGAGCAGCTAGCTATGGACTGAATCTTCTGGAACTCTAAGCAAATATAAGACCTTCCTCCTTCAAGTTGCATACGGAAGGTACTGTGTCTCAGCAACAGGAAAGGTGACTAACACAGAAAGTATTACTAGGAAAGTGAATCATGGCTGTGACCACCTGGCCATGTAGTGCCAGAGGGTTTGCAGTTGGTCTTCAGGATGAGTTTGGAGAGGTTTAGAGATGCTGGCTGGAGAATCCCTGAAATGCTGTAAGTAGAGCCTGGTGGGTATTTCTGGGGGTGTCTCAGAAAAATCACAATGCTGATAAGAATGCAGACAGGAGAGGCCAGGCTCAGGAGATTTCATTTGGGAACGAGGACTAGAGGCCGTGTATGTTATGCTTGGTCAAAAACCTTATGTCCACGTTTTGTCTGTGTTTTGAAACTTTTCAGGAGACTGAGCTATAAAGAGGTAAACTAACTGATCTGGCTGAGGAAATTCTGAGTCCGTGTGACAGTCAGGCTGCAGGATGGCTGCTCATGCCCCTTTTTAGCCCGGCTCACAGTGGGAAAAAGCAGCAAAACACAGAACTGACATTTTTGAGAAACTTAAACTTTGGCCCTAAAGGAATCACATGTACCGTTAGGGGCCAAAGGAGGTGTGACTGCTGAAGAGATTAGCACCATTAAAGAGAAATCAAATACTTTGTACAAGGGCCAAGAAAAAGAAAGATGCCTTGAATGAATCTTAGAAATCATCAAAACTCCACCTGTCAGAGGCTGAAGGGTGCAAAAGTGCACACCTTTGTTTTGAGACGTGAAGAAGGGTCTCCTAGGGAATTGGTTCCCAGGATTCACCTCACGTCGCTCAGCCTTCTAAGTGCTGAAAGGCTGCTGCAGTCATGGTTCAAGGGAACCCAGCTACTGCTGAAGTTTGCAGAGAACATTGCTCTTGTATATGTAATTCTGTTTTTATAGACATGCAGAATGAAGAGTTGTGAGATCAGGGAAGCCTCCAGTCAGATTTCAAAGCAAGGAGCCCTTGGAAGGGCAGCGTGCAAAGCCAAAGGTTCAGTGGAGCCCCCAGGAAGTCAGAGGTATGAGGAATGTGGAAGACCTATCAAGGAACTCTTCAGGCTGCGGGCAGAGGCACACCAAGAAGCGGCCAGGTGGCTACGGGCAGTGAGGAGACATGGGGCGGGCTCCCCGGGCTGGAACTCACGCCTCACTGCTGTGTGCCCCAGCACCACACACACAGCTGCAGGATTTCATGTGTGTCCTGCTAGATTTCCATCTTTCTTTGGTCTGTTTTTTTTTTTTTTCTGTCCTATTTTTCTCATTGTGCCTTAGGATTGTGTAGCTAATTTGTTTTTTTTTTTAAATTTTTTATCTTTTTTAGAAGTTTACACTTAAGAGTGCCTTGATTTCGAACCAATATTTTAAAAATTCTGCTTTATTTTCTTCCTAAACTTCTGGGATTTTAATCTATTTTATCCACATTCCATTTCTGCTTGGATAAGATGTAGATATGAATTTCTCTCAGGCTAAGTGCTGCTTGCCTGGCTCTTTTGCCCACAACGGCCCATGAGAGTCCATCCCAGGCGACTGCCACCTGTGCCCGTGCTGCGGGGCCAGCGCTTCCTCCTAACTTGCTGGGCACTGCCCTACCCTCATCGCCCCAGGGACAAGGCACCCAATCTACTCTTGTCCTGGACAAGTGCTCAGTGACTGTACCTCTAGAACTTTTTAAAAAGTAACAGGAACAAGTTACAGACGAGTTTTCAAAATAAGTCAACTGTGGACAAAAATATGTACTGGTTTTTATAAAACTCACTCTAAGCCAATAATAGGACCGCAGCGAAGAAACCTTCTATCAGCACGTTGGAAAGGACACGCGTGCAGGATTATCAGGCATCAGGTGACGTACTCAGGGGGCCACAGATGCTGAGGGGTGGGTGGGGTCTCACTTTGCAAAGCAAGCGGGGATCAGCAGTGCCAAGGAGAAGTCGGGACCACGGTCACTCAGTGAACTGAGGTTCAGCAAACTGACTCCACTCCACCAGGAGGGAGGCCTGGGATGCGTGCGGCCTCTTGTGAAAGGGACTTGAAGCTTTAGCTGATCGCAAGGGCGGCATCGCCAAGGAGCAGACGGGTCAGGGCAGGGACTGCGGACCCACCCTGAGCCCACGGGGAGTCCGTAGTGAGGTGGGCACCCCGCCACTCTGCCCAGGACCCAGCAGTTATCGGAAGAGTAGTCTGTCTTATGCTTGAGCCCTTGAGTGAGCATGGTTGACTGAAAAACTTCTTGACTGTTTTGTAAAAGTGGATGTTCACAAATCAAAACTCTGAGATTTAACAACCAGATCACCAGGCAGCTTCAAAGTCCCTTAGCGTGTTGTAAGCAAAGATCGGCTTGGGTCAATGCCATCAGACGCAGGTGAATGAAGCAGAGATGCCTGTGTTCGCCACGGAGCATGGCACATCACCGAGGTCTCAGGCTTCAGATGCCGCAGCCATGCTGCCGGCAGAAGTGCGGGGCCCGGGGTGAAGCCGGAAGTGCTGACCATCTCCCAGCCCACGGGGTCCGTCTGCCACAGGCAGGGGTGGAAACAAAAGGGCTTTCTAACCTCGCTTTGGAGAAATAAAGAGGGGGAGAAGCAGAAGAGACAAAGGAGACAGAGGAGAGGGGAGGGGCGACAGCGTCAGAGGATCCGCCCGAGAGTGGCACCAGCTCTTGGAGATGCCAGGAGAGTGGCCCCCAGCAGGCTCACAGGGGAGAGCCCTCCCTCAGCAGCTCAGCACCCGACTGGGACCTTCCCAGCTTGAGTCAACCCACCCTTTCCCCTCAGTGTGGACCCAGGTGGGTTCTCATGGGGCCCAGCAGAGCGCTGGCCTCCACCAGAGAGGGCAGCCTGGAGCTGGGCATCGGGGTGGCTGCTTTCCCGCCCTCCCTGCAGGAGCGCAGCAGGCCTGGGGCCCCCCTGGCCTGGGAGCCGCGCCAGCCTTTTCTCCTCTGGTGGCACCGGGGAGCCAGCCGCCCTGGGAGCTGAGCCTGGGCTTGTGAGTTTGGCCCGCAGACCCTGCTGCAGTCTGCTTTCCTGCAAGTCACAAGCTGAATTCGGAGTTAACCCTATTTGCTGAGGCTTGGATGTGGGCACCGCGTACAGCTGGGCCCCAGAGTGACGGGTTGATCTGGGGAGACCTTTCAGGGGTGGGTTCAATGGGGGTCTCTAGTCCTGGGTTTGTGGCCCCAGGCAGGCTGAAGTGGACCCCACAAGAACAGAGGATCCCAGGACCGAGGGGCTCTGAGGCAGCCAGAGACTCTGCACTCAGGCAGGATGCCATCACCGTGAGCTGCGCCAGGGACCCTGACTGCGTCCTGCAGCACTGTGAGTCAGACCTGCCTCCTTCCCGAGCCGCCCCACCTCGGGTGGTGTGTTATTGCGACAGAAAGCAGCCTCAGACAACATTCCTCAGCCGGAGATTGCCATCTTCACACACTGCATTTGCACATTCCGGGATGAGAACATCGCCACTCTGCAGGCAGCCTGGGGTGGGAGAAACGCGGCACATCCCCCTGCGGAGGCGTGGGGCTGGGCACTGCGGGGGCACAGGGAGCCCAGGCCGGGCCGTGCTGCCCACCCAGCCTCAGAGTCGTGCGGCACCGTGCGGGCTGCATGGGGTCACTGAGGCAAAGCCGCCCGGCCAGCGCCCGCCCCGAAAGGCTGGTCCTTCAGCCGTGCCGTCAGCCGCACACAGGGAAGTTCCACTTGTCTAAACACAGCCCGGAAAGTGGGGCTGAACTGTAACATGTAATTGCTACTGAGATCTTTGTATGTCACATAAACAGTTATAGATAAAAGAAGGGCGTTGTCCGGAAAATGGATTAATTAGCATTTAATTGCTGTACCTTGCAATTAATCCATTAATATCAGGAATGCAAGCTTGTAACAAATTAGTGATGATCTAAAGAAACCGGCAGGGAGTGTGGGAGCCTCTGCCAGACCTGGCCCCGAGAAGCCGAACCCCTCCTGCAGCTTCAGAGGCTCGTCCCGGGGTCCCGGTGCTTTCCGGGTCCGTGCCCCGTCCCTCCCCGACCTCCAGCCGTCCGTCTTTCCCACAGGAAGGGCCGGATCCGAGGACACTGAGACGGCGGGTGCCCGGCTGGAGCGGGGTGTCGGCGGGAGTGTGCCTGGCAGGGCTGGTGGGCAGGGCGGTGCAGGGAGGCCGGCCGGAGGACACAGCGCCAGGGCCACCCCGCTCTGCCCGGCACGCTCACTCGACAGCCGTTCCGCCTCGGTGGGCCCCGCGCTCCGGCTGAGCGGGCATCCGCCCGCCCGCTCTGCCCAGACAGCAAGGAGCACCATGCTGCGCGGTCCAGCGGCCGGGCGGCCCCAGCGGGCGCTCTGCCGGGCTTCGCACCCGCCCCGGGAGCCCAGCCCGCTGCTAACTGGAAAGTGGCCCCGACAGTGGGCCCCGCCCCGGCTGTCAGCAGAACCGGCGTGCGCCTCTGGGTCCCACAGACGGCTGCGCCAGCGGCCGCATCCCGCGCAGGTGATGTCACCCAGGTAAAACTGCGCTGACAAGCTTTTAATTAAAGTTTTCCCACACATCTTTCCGCGGGTCCCCGAGCGATTATTCATTATGTGCGACTGCCAGCCAATTGCGAGTGGGGAGGGAAGTGTTTTATTTTCAAAGCTCTTGCTGACAGCTAGAGAACGCTTTGTTATACAATCTGTTTACGTTTTCTCACACACACACACACACACACACACACACACGCATGTGTGCACACACAGCCCCCGACTTGCTGAAGGGGAAATGGCTGCGCGGGCGGTGAGTGTGTGTGGCCGTAATTAAGCGCATCTGCCGCGGAGGCCGCTGCCGGGACGCAGCCCCTCCGTAAACAGCCCCGCCCGGCCCCGCCCGGCCCTGCTCGGCTGACTCGGGCAAGCACAGGCGGGGCCTGAGGGGGAGAGGGTGGGCGCGTGCGTGGGCGCTCGTGCCGGCACGCGTGGCCTCCCAGGCCGCGGACACAGAGACCCTGTCTGGCACATCTCGGAAGCTGGGCCGGGGCCCCAGTCTGCTGAGGGCACAGGGCCCCGTGGTCCCTGCGTCCGGGGACCCTGGAGGCCCGGCGACAGGGATGGGTCCGGCATCGCCCGCCCTGGCGGTGCCCGGATGAGCAGCTCCGGGGGGACGTCAGGCCGGCGACCCCCGGCGAGCCCCAGCACACGCGGGACCCAGACTGCCGGATGGGTGCCCGGCTGTGCCCGAGAGACTTCTCGCCTCTGAGCCTTCATGCCTTCTCCTGTCCTCCGCGAGCAAACTGGGGCGAGACTGAGGCTGGAGAGCGGGAGGCCACTGCACGGCTCACACAGGAAAGCCACGCGGGCCCGGCGGGCCCCTGCCCTGCCCGGGTGACTCCGCACCGCCCAGAGTGAGGGCAGCAGAGCCCGGGCGCCCAGGGGCGTCGCTCCAGTCCCTGCTTCTAGAAGGCCCAGGGCCCTGGCGGGGCTCAGGCGAGACAGCCTGGTCCCCGACTTAGGCCCACGAAATCCCTCGTGCCTCAGGACGGACTGTCTCCCCTCCCTCTCTTCCTCCACCTTCCTGAGAGCGGAGCACGAAGCCACGTTCACACAGCCACCTGCGCCCTGGTCCCTTCCCAGCAGCCCTCAGCCAGCCCACATTCCGCGTCCCCCGGCCCCGCATGACTTCCCGCGCCCGTCCTTCCTGTGCTCCGCTTCCTGCTCCCTACTTCTCCCGTCCCTGGGAAGCTGTGCTGGGGACCCGACCCCGTCCGCTGTGCAGCCGCGCCACACACCAGCTCGCCCAACAGGAGGTTTTATTTCCGGGGGAAGAAGTGGCTTCTGCACGAGAGAGGGACTGAAGCTCGGAGCAAGGAAGGGCCGGTCTCCTGTCATCTTAGGGCCGGGGACCTGCGTAAGGGCCAGGGTGAGGTAACTTTTAACCTATCACAGGCCACAGTGCCTTCCAAGCTCTTTCCTCGCAGGAGCTCAGTGGGTGGAGCTACAGGGAGGTGAAGGAGTGGAAGGGCTATGCCCGGTAGAGGGCTGTCACCCCCACCCTGGCCCTGGGCACACCTCAGCCTCACTTCCTCCTCGGGCCCCCAAGCCCTCTAGTACGGCACAGCCCACACGGCTGGAGGCTCTGCTGGCACCCTGCCCAGAGGGGCGGACGCAGGAGGGGACGGGGGCCTGGCCAGTGGCACTGCAGGCTGGACACGGCACCAAAGGCCTTGGAAAGTGCGAACACGGAACGGCCCGCTCAGCTGGCACTTCAAAGAGCTCGTCTGCGTGCCGGGAGACCTAGGCGCCGCCTAGCAGGGGCAGGGAGCCGGCTGTGTGAGGCTGGCTGAGCCGTGGGCCCGGGACACCGACACGCGAGAGGTGGGTGCCCACGCGGGGCAGAACATCGCTCATTTCTGGACAGAGTGTGTGAGGAATCGTTTTTCCAAAAGGCCGCAAAAGCACCGGGTGCATGTCCCACCAGCTGCGGGCCAAGGCCCACCCCTCTGCCCTGCCGGGTGGCAGGGGCACCATCCAGGACAGCGGCACAGCCCACCTGTTCTCTGGGCTGGCCGTGCTGGAGCCTGGGTGCAGGAGCCCTCCGCGCTGCGTGGCCTGGCCGTGGGCTTGATCTGGCCACCGGTGCCGGCTGAGCTCAGCGTTTTGGCACCGGCGGCTGTGCTACATCTGTCTCTTGATGACTGTGCCCGCTGCGGAACCGGCCTCGCCCCGTGTCTCCCCTGCAGCCCGGGACCTCGCCGGACCCCACCGCCCTTTGCCCGGTTGCCCTCCTCCTCCCGCACACGGGTGTGACTGCCGGCTGCTGGTGCACTGTGTCAGTGACGCTGTTTCACCCACGAGAAGTGGAGCGGAAGTTGGCAGCGTGAAGTGGGACGCCGCCATGATGGACACCCACGCTGCAGCGCGCGTGTTTTATGGCTGTAGGGTCTGGACAGCCTCGGAGGAGCAGGCGACAGGACTCGGGAGTCGCCGCGCCCCACAGCGAGCGAGGGAGGCGTCCTCGGGGGAGGAGGAGCCCTGCGCAGGCCTGGAGCGGGCAGGGCCGCGCCGCAGCAGCGAGGGAGGGTGAATGCGGCTGAGGAAGACCCCGCGGCGGGCAGAGCATCAGCGCTGACCCTCTGACGCGGCCGGTGAAGAGGAGGAGTGAGCAGGAAGGCGTCGCGGGAGCCGCGGCTGGGAGGGAATCGCCGGCGCCTCGGCTCTCGGGAGGCGCAGGTGGGGCTCACGGGCTCTTTCCAGCCGTGCCCAGACTCCGCCTGGTGAGCATCGGGCTCTTAGAGACTTGAAGCGGCCCCTCCGCCCCCAGGCTCAGGCGCGCAGCTCCTCCTGAGAGCCCCAGGGCGGATGAAGGGCGATTGACACGAGGCCACGGTGACCTGCAGAAGCCGCGTCCACCGGGCTGGGGCTGGGGCATCCGGGCGGTGCCGGGGGCCTGGGAGCACGGCTCGGCCCTGCCACAGAGCGAGGATGACCCGAGCGCCCCGAGCCAGCCGGCGGGCAGGTCCCGCCGGAGGCCAGGCCTCCTCCCGGCCCGGGCTGTCCTGGGCGGTCCAGCGCCAGCGCGGCCCCTCGCCCGGTGGGGTCCCTGTCACGGACCCCCTGAGCGTGTCCTGGAGGTGAGCCTGGGGGCGGAGAGAAGGGCGCCTCTGTCCCTGGCCTGCGGATGAGGCGACTGGTCGAGGAGCCCCCCCCGCCCCGGTGTGCAGGGAGGCTGGACGGCCGTCTTGAGCTGTCACACGAGGGACAGAGGAGCGCCGTGCAGTCACGGCAGACCGCCGTGTCTTCTTAGGGTTTAGACCGAGAACGTCCCCAGAGAGTCTCACGTGTTCAGAGAAGAAGCTTCTAGTGCGGATTTGTTCGCCGGGTGCTGTGCTCATCAGAGACTAATCCACCAGTGAGCTCACAGCTAGACATGCCATCTGGATCTGGAGCCTGATCAGAAGAGGCATCAGGCACAGCCTGGAAGGGGGTCCACAGTTCCTCCCATCTCTCGTCTGTTTGTCTGTCTGTCTGCTTCCTGGCTGCCCCAGGTGGAGCAATTTGCTCCTTCCTTGGTGCTGTCAGCCATGAACTGAATCTTCTAACACCATAACCCGCGAAGTCTCTCCTCTTTCAGGCTGCGTGTGTTGGGTATTTTGTTCCAGAGACGGGAGAGGGACTGAAACGCCCTTCAGGAGGAAGGCCGTGGAATTCTCTGACGTCCGTTCACGGAGATACAGATCCGATATTCTAAGTTTGGAAAGGTTTGAGGTTTTAACGAATTACAGAAGGGCTGTTTGTGATTGGGGAGCTGGCCCACGAAAAGTAGCCAGGCTTTCCCATGGCTGACTGGAAGCCCAGTCAGGAGCCCATTCCAACCCCAGAGGAAGCCCTGAGAGGAGCCTGTGTGCCACGAGGGATCCTGGCAACGCGACAGGGGCCCTCCTTGACTCACTCACCTTGGCACGGTGAGTGAGTCAAGGTGCCCGCATCTGACAGGCTCCTCAGGGCATCCAGGAGGAGGGAGGCAGAAGGAGGTGTGTGGAGAAGCTGATGCTGAGGACTGTGAGGGCACAGGCCTGAGACGCAGGGCACCGGGGCAGGCGGGCACGGTCAGGGAGGAGCCCGGCGTGGTCCTGGCAGGCCCTGTTTGCTCCTGTCACCTGGCGGTGAGATCGCGGCTGTCACACAAAGCCTGGCCGGCTGGGAGCCGCTCGTAGCCACGGACCTCGGCCCACCTGGCCTCTAAGCCTCCCCCAGAGCAGGGAGGGGGCCAGGGCGCGGGGTGCTGGGGGGCAAGGAGCCCCCAGAGGATTGCTCACCCCTGAACATTAGGACGGCGCACAGCTATCGAGTGGACGGAAACAGCAGGTCAACAGCTGGAGGGCCCCTGTCGGGGCCAGGCTGGGGCTCCGCCTTGAGCCCACACGGGGGCAGGGGCCGAGGACGGGCCAGTTCTGGAGCCTTGTCACGGAGCGAAGGGCTCGCGCCCTGGGATCCCACGGCACAGGCTTCCGAGGGGCCGGGCACGGCGGTGGCGGGAGAGTGAGCCCTGAAGGGCACCAGCGCCCAGCCCTGGACCCGGGAGTGCCCGAGGGTGAGGGGCACAGATTCCAGGAAAGAGAGGCGGCCCAGCGACCTTCGGATGTCCCAGCGACCTCGAGGACAGAGGGACGCTGGGCCGGGCTGAGGGACGCTGATGGGGGCAGAGCCTGCAGGGACTGGGTGTGGGCGCGCGGCCGGGGCAGGCGGGGCACGGTGGCCAGCACGCGGGGCCCCGGGCGTGTGGGCTCCGGGTGGGGCCCCCGGGAAGGGCCGCCGAGGTCTCAGCAGCCGGCTCGGGGCGCGCCTCCTCCACAGTGGATCCACTCAGGTCCCGACTGTCCTCCCCGCTTCCCGGGGGCTTTGGATAAATAGATGCTGGCCAGGAGCAGAGTCGCCTCCTCCAAACACACGGTCTCAGGGCCTTTCGCTGCCGCGCAGCCCTGGCTGAGGCAGAGCAAGGAAAACAGTGCTTCACTCCTCAGGTGAAC
>PVIC010050167.1:0-12911 GCA_004025085.1 Thryonomys swinderianus
GGTTTTTTTACAAAATGGAGTACTACTCTGCCATAAAGAATGACAAGATCGATCCATTTAGGTGCAAATGGAGACACCTGGAGGATATACTAATAAGTGAAATCAATAGATCACAGATAGACAATTCCCGGATCTTCTCTTTGGCATGAACACCTGTAGATGCAAATGAGTTCTAGAAAGTAGGACAGCTTTCATAGAGTGGAATATGTCTATAGGAAACTTGGTGTGGGAATGTGAAGAGGGGAAGGAATAAATATGATACGGAAAGAAAATAAAAGAGCATGTACAAAGGGCGGAGGAGAGGGGAGTGGGTAGGGATATGGGTAAAAATGAGAATGAACTTGTGGCATATACTGGTACAAATATCCCAATGTTATATGTGATTTTGAGATGTATATAAATTGTACCAATAAAGAATTCAATTAAAAAAATAAAATAAAATGTTGATAGAGAGTTGGACATGAGAATCAAATGAACTCGTGTATATTGAAGGAGTCTTGGAACTCTGATAACAATCTTGAAAAATGACTAATACTGATTATTTTAAATTAAAAGAATTTAGCATAAAATTTTGGAAGACATTTTTTTCTGATATTTTCTTGTCTGTCTGCAGCATAGCCCTCCAAGCAAAAAAAACATTTAACTTCCATGTTTTCTTGAATTTTCATGAATTAAATGTGCATCACAAGAAGAGACACCGGAGTCTGTCAACACACCTCAACAGATTTTCACACACTATTACCCTGTATTTAATCTCATTCACAATTCCAAAGAGATTCATTTAAAACTAGTTCCTTTCTGGTGGAACAGACTGGTCCCAGGCCATTACATGGTTTTCATGCCCATTAAGTTCCCATAACAATCACTTCAATCGCTCAATAGTGTAGGAACCCCCAATTTTTCCCTACCTCTATAGAAATGAAATATATAAGCTTTTAAATTGTTTGGGTTGTGGGCATTCACTCTATTGTGATTTCTCCCTTTTGCACATCAATACACTTGTGTTTCTGTTCCTGTTTTATTGTCAGTTTATTATAGTGAACATTTAGAAAACAGAAGGGAAATATCCCTTCATTGCTAATAATTTCAATAAGTTTGAAGATATTTGTAAAGGTATTTTTTGAAGGCTTATTGGACTATAACTACAAAGAATGCATCTCTATATTACATAAGCAGCAGAAGGGATACCAGAAACAATTGCAGTTTCTCCATGCCTGTGTTTCTTAATATAGATGTGCTGACCTGAAAGGCTGAAAGTTTCAAGGAATATTTTCTCAGTAGGAGGAGTTCATGTATATGCAGCTACCCTGTTCTCTAAGCCATACTAAGTCCCTTCATGCCAGTACCATTACCAATTACTGTCCCACTGGTGAAGTTCCCCGGCCAGTTGTATCATCTTTAAATACTACACTATGGTGAGTTTCTATATAATAAGACTATTATCTTGAACACCTGAATTCTTCACACAGAACTGACATTCTGCCAAGCAGTTAGACTTTGGGTGGACACCTGATCTCAAGTAGTCTGCTAAATGGCTTTTTGGAATTAGAACTGAGATTTATCTGATATGGATTTTTCCAGGGGTATAAACACATCTTAAAGGCAATAAGCAGCCATGCACTGCCTGCCATATCCCAAAAGAGGAGCAAATGCCTGTCTACTGAGTCAAAGAGACAGAGACAGCAGTGCTGGCATGATGGTTTCACAGTTAGTTCCCAGTCCCAGATCTCTAGCAGACTGTACTCCTGGGTTCTCAGAGAAGAGTCTCTCTCCTTCAAATGAATTCCCACTTCATGGTCAGCTACCTACCTGGTTTCTGTTATGTGTACTGAGGAAGCTGGACTCAAGAGTCCCAGGATTGATTTTTCCCAATGTTAAAATATGAAATAAGTAATAGGAATAGCATGACACTGTTTCTTGGACATTCAGACAGTTTCACATTCTTTCTATAGAAAGCACTGATTCAAATTGCAAACTGTGTCTCAGATATTGTGAAGAACTTGTCTTTGAAACATGAATACTCCCTGTTCTGTTTTTACCATTATTTCTGCTTCCCTTTTAAACAAGCACAAATACTTTCTTTTTCATTTTGTAAATGTATCAGAGACAGACCTAATACTTCTCTCTCTATTCTCCCAACACATGATGGACTAAATTAGGATTTTTCTGACTCAGTTTGTGTGTTTTAAAAGTCATGAAAATGGTAGTTAAAATATTTTTGGAAAGAAAAAGAAGCTGAAGTAAAATACTGTTATAATTCTTGAAGTATCATCCCACCCTTCCTTCTACTTCCTTCATCATAAAACTTTTAAAATACAACATATTTGGCTAGGGACATTGCTCATTTGTTGTTTGTTTCAGATGTCTGTTGATGTTTTCTTTTTAGTTGATATATTCTTCCTAGATTGACTGAGAGACTCCAGTAGGATGGAACTCTTCATTGGGTAATCTTCATTTAGGTAATCTAGGTAGAAGGCTGCCTTCTTTCCATGTTTCCCAGTGTTCTCCAGCTATCCTTTTGCAAGGACCATCGTTTTGAGCTTCATAAAGTCTCTCATTCTTGCAGGTTTCCCACCTAGACACCAGGAGGTTAGTTGCGTCAAGTAATTTATTCTGGCAGGAGCTGCCTGGGTTCCACACTGACACAGGCTAGTGCACAATTGTGAACTCATTTGAAATATTCATTACATCTTAATGATTTTGATTCATTTCCCACTCCTGTGAGTGTAGCAGGCTATTTGTTGGAAAATAAAAGTACATAGAGGTTTCCAATGATGAAGTCATTTCATATATTTGATTAAAATGTCTCCAAAAATTTTCCAGTGACAGCATCCATTCATACAGGGTGCTGAGGACTCACAGATCCCATTGGCATTGCTTGAGTAAAATGTTTCTGAAGGATCTTTCAAAAGACCCAGGGGTACAGCTCCTTGAATGAAGTTCCTTTTATAAAACTAAAACATCACAAACCAAAAAGCCATTGCTTTGATTCATGTATTGCCTTTATGTGTTTTTAATACTCTCAACTGTGTTATGGGCTGGCTGAGCAGCAGGGTTTCCACATCTCTCTCCAGACCAGCTTTCAGTGCTATTCTTGTATAGATGTGCATAAAGAAGCAAATAAATTAATGCTTCAAAACCTCACTTTGTATGCTCCTCTCTAATACTAATACTAAAACTAATAATGTCTAAACTAATAAGACTAATGAAAATATATACAAAGTCAGAAAATTCAGCTGTCTTACCTGAATCAAAAATTGGAAAATCTCTAACCACTTCCATTCTGTCTTCTCAAAGGTAACACTCCAAATGACTTTGATCCAGTGTCCAGCTGGGTGGCTGTAGTTATCAACACAAAATTGTATACTAAATATTTCAATATGTGTTCTCAACCACAAAAGAAAACAGTAAGCAGGTGATAGATGTGATAGTTACCTTGATTTTGGTAATCATTACCAAAAACATACATATATCAAACCATCACATTGGATTCTTTAAATTCATAACAATATTATTTGGTAATTTTGCCTTAATAAATCTATAATTCTTTCTTTTTAAAATGAATATTATTTAAAAACACACTGAATTCATATCTAAGTTGCTTATAGCTACAAAAGTAATATTTTAAATAAAAGCCAGCAATGCACTTTTCATTTAATAATATTTATGGTAACTTTCATTTCAAAAATTACAAACTTTTTTTTTTTGAGACAGGGTCTTACTTTGTAGTTCAGGCTGGCCCTGAGCTCACTATGTAGCCCAGGCAAGCCTGGAACTCAGCAATCCTCCTGTCTCTGCCTCCCGAGTGCTGGGATTACAGGCATGAGCCACCATGCCCAGCACTGTGGTATGTGGTATTGATGTCTGGTGGGCGTGAGTCACCAGCCTAGCATTGTATGTGGTTACCGGGATCGAACTCAGGACCTTGCACTTGCGAGACAGGCGCCGGAACCACTGAGCTAAATCTCCAGCCCTAAAAATTACAAACTTTTAATTCTTACACCTTGGAAATATTTGAGACATAAAATCTAATCACTATAATTGTTTCCTACTTTTTTCTGAAGTCTCAATGTTTGTGAACAGAGATACTGATTTTATTCTGTCAAGTGTGAACTTCCTCATCAAATACAGACAGACAGAAATATACTCACACCCACACACACACACCCATACACATGCACAGGAGGGAAACATTTGAAGATCCCCACTGCGTATCTAAAATTATACATATTATAACAAATCTCAGATACAGTGTCTTTCCTGTTAATACAGACATACTTTCCATATGATTTATAAATTAGAGGTCAACAACAATAATAAAAAATAGAACAATTATTTTAAAAACAATACATTTATTCATGATGTTATATTTATTCCTGAATTTTTTCAGTTAATATTTTCAGAGCATCATGAACCGTGAGTAACTGAAACTGCAGATCATGCGGGGAGGGCATTGCTGCCATCTGAGGCAAACTGAAAACTACTGAAGCAATCTGGGTACTTTCATTTCATTTTCACTAGGGACTGCTGCTTCATTTCTTCTGACCTGTGCTTGAAACATGTTGTTTCTTGTTCTTTATTGCAGTGCTAAAGACCTTCAGAACAGTGTTGTTAAAGTATGACACATATCTTCAAAACAGTTGCAAGGTCATAGGGGAAGAATCTTGTATTTCTACATGGAATGTGACATTAGCTGAAAGGTTTTGGAAAATATACTTTATTAGGTTATAAAGTTCCTTTCTATGACTGTCTTGTTAGTTTTTGTATGAAGCTCTATAGAAATATTTACATAGCATTTTTCTTTATTTTATTAAGGTAATGATCTACATTTATTGATTTTTGACTTTTAAATTATCATCACAAAGTTTTCCAATATCAATCAAATTGATTGTGATATATTATACCTCAAGAACAATATTCAATTTGATTATTATGATGTTGTTTAGGAATTTGTCCAATATTTGGAAACAATACTAACTTTCAATTTTTTCATACCTTTTCCAGATTTTATTGATCTTCCAATTTTTTTCTGATTTTGTGTCTGCTCTCTATCTTGTTGAATTTGAGTCTTATATTTATTATTTCCTTGCTTTTAGGTTCTATGAGTTTGACTTGCGATTTTTCTTAGATCAACTATAACTTCTACTCATTATCACAGTAGAACTATGGAGGAGTTAGCCACTTTCATTTTCCCCAGATGTCTCTTCTATTGTTTTTACCTCATGTATAATTAAATGCATATCCTGTCTAAAGATTTGCCTTCTGGGCCAGAGATTTAGCTCAGTGGTTCTGGTGTCTGCCTAGCAAGCTCAAGGTCCCTGGTTCAATCCCCAATAACCACATACAATACCGGCCATGGTGACTCACTCCCATCAGCAATCAGTAGCAGTACCAAGTGCCCAGGGTGGTGGCTCATGCCTGTAATCCCAGCACTCAAGAGGGGAGATAGAGGCAGGAGGATTGCTGAGTTGAGCTCAGGGCCAACTTAAACTACAAAGTGAGACTCTGTCTCAAAAAAACAACAACCACAAAAAAGATTTGCCTTCTGTTCCTTTGCCTTCTTCTTTATAAATTTTTATTATAGTTATCTAATATGGTCTTAATTTTAGTACCATTATTATGAATTCTCTAATTTCTATTTGACAATTTTGATAGATTCCAAATTTTCCCTTTAGTTTTTCATTTTTTCTTACGTTTTCTTGAGATGTTAATCAAAATTATTTTAAATATTGTCTTTGACACCCTCAATATCAGAATCACATAGAGAGCTGCTTCTATTTATATTCTTTGTCTGTACTTTGTTGCTATTTATTTTAGCATATTTCATATTTAGATCCTGAATATAACTGGTAAACCCTGTAGCCTTTCTTTCAGAAATGCTTAGTTTTCTATTCCAGGGTACATAAAATTCTATGGATCAACTTTTCCTGTTAAAGGTTGGTTTTAGTAATTGGTAGGCATGAGTTATTTCAGTTTTGACCTCTCTTAAAGCATGACCTTTTTGAGGTTCAGGACCCCCCCCCCCACAACGGAGCAATGTCCTAACTCCCAGGAGCTATGACCATGCATGCTACATTGCAAAGAAAAGATCAAGTTACAGTCTGAGATTATTCTAAGTTAACTAAGTGGGTCCAAAGAAACCAAAGTTCTTCCTGGCAGAATGAGGTGTGAGAGACCAGAGAGATGAGGCCGATTTGAGGGCCACTGCTGGCTTTGAAAATGGAACTGGTCCCTGAGCTGATTCTCCAACCAGCTATTGAAACTGGAAAGGGTAAGAAGATGGATTTCCTTCTAGGACCTTCAACAAAGGATTTTGTTGTTCAGATTACTTGATTTTAACTCAGCACAGACCTATTTTAGACTTCTGAGCTACACAGCTGTATGAATATGGTTTTTATTGTTTTAAGATTCCAGGCTTGTGCTAATTTGTTACAATAGCAATAGGAAACTGACAACTGTTGCAATGACTGAATTGTGCCTTCCACCCCCACATTTATATTTATATTTTTAAATACAGTGATCTTTGAGACAGAACTTTTGGAAAGTACTTAGGTTTAGAGGAGGTCATGATAAAGGTTTTTTCCTAACTGGAAAAAAATCTTTGTAGACATATGTAGCCTCCATTTGCTCAGTTCCCCTCTTTTCTGAGACATTCAGGACTGTCAGGACCCTGACATTCCTATCCCCATTTGGGCCTCCTCAATCTAGTGAGGCCACTATTTTGTGCATGGATTTAATTACTCTCTGTTGCAGGGAACTGGAAAATGCTCTCAAGTTGGAAGTGAGTTAACATAGAGCTTCTGCTTCCTCCATCTTTTTAAGGACTGCTGTCTAATCACTTCTTATTCTAATTGCTCGCCGGTGCCTTTAGCAGTTACTTTTTTCTATTATGACCATATTGTATAATGGTACTAGTGGGAAGTTTTCTTCAATTCCAGCTACTTTGGCATTTCTGAGGCTGAACTCTGATCCAACAATTTAATTTACAACACATATTATAAGCCCAAGGTCTTAGTAGGTCATTTAAGAAGGAAAGTTTCTCAAAGAAAGAGTTAATAATGCACTTGTGGAGAAATCTATCCCATCATTTTTAAATTTTAAGAATTTTTAAATGACAATCTAAATTTATGAGATGTGTCTTTTTTTCAATTATCAGAATTTTCACTCTAAATATTGATATCTTTCCCTGGATTTTTATTTAGTTTCATGAAAAAGCAGCTGCAAATACTGGATAAATTTAAAGATACCAAAATGTGACTCTAACTTCCAAATAAATTGTATACATAAAATATATTCTTTTGAAATAAAAAATTTAGTAAATAAAGTCTTCTCATTGTAGAAGACTAAGTGTAGACTTTTAAACATGGTTAAAAAATAAAGAGTAAATAATATTTGGTAGTAAATAGGGGAGATATATTTCACTTTTCTTGGAAATAATCAAAGTATATTTTCATCTTTCTGAAACTTTATGGATGTTCTAGAAATTTGGGGGGAATAATTGCTCAAATAGCATTATAACAGTAAAACATCATTCAATAAATTAGCCATATCTATGCCTTCTTGGGGTTGGTGGTTTATTTATTCAATAAGTACATGTTGAATGGCTCCCATTTTTGATACCTATTTTTCCTAGATAATGGATATAAGGTAGTCAGTGAGAGGTAAGTTCTATAATACAAAACATAACAAGATGAACATGCTGTCAGTTAAAAGCATACACAAGACATAAATTACTTCCCTTTCCAAATATTGTTAACATCTCTAAATGTATCTCATTAGGTAATTTTCATGAATACAAATCAAATATGATCCACGTTTTATGTACTATATAACTTAAAGTTGCTAAAGTGTAATCAAATCATTTTGAAAATAAAGGAAAAGTAAATCTTAATCTTTTTTCCAGAGGAAAAGGTAATGTTACTTTTAATAAAATGTTGAGTTATATCCAGCTGAGAAATCAGAAGCCTGATGATCCTATAGTAATAGCTCTTTGTTTTGTATCCCACTATTGTGTTATTTATCTTTATTTTTATTTCTTTATTTGAAATATGTAAGGAATAAAGATGATTACTAACAATGTAAAGTTTATGTCATCTAAGGAAGCACATTACACTGAATCCCTGCAAAAGTAGAATGCCAACAGAGATGGAGGCATGGTTTTTAATGACCTGAAAACAAGATAAGGAAAACTTGTGCCTCACAGTTAAAAGATCTTAATCATCATCATTTACCTTAGTGCTTCACTTCTGATTAACTGTAGGGAAGTTATCCATAGCTTCCCTGAGTTATTCTTTGTGAGCAGAGATCTCAGGCCACTAGCTACTCCCTTGTTCTTGCTAATACTACAAGTTTCATCCTGTATATTGGTTGTACTACATCTTCATAGTTAGAAATGCTTCTAAATTCAGCCCTCTGAGAATCTTAACTTGATATTATTACAGGGTGACATTTTTGTTACATATTTCTTGAAGATAATTTTGACTTTATATTTTGGGTAATTCTAGAATACACTGAAAATTGGCTATATGAAGACATCTTTCTCTGTTGATATAGAATTTATAAATCCCTTTCCAACACAAGCCATTTCCTTATACCATTAGAATTTGGATTTGTGTTTTGGTTCATGTCCCTGTAGGTTTTATTTTTATTGATTACACAGATTTCTTGATAATGTTTAAAAACATTTTGAGTTGGATGTAATTCTCTGGAATTTCACAGGATACTGCAGGAGCTTCTCATCCTTAAGTCATACTGCTTATTTATAAAAATGTTATTATTTTTGATGACCTAACATTTCAGTGGCCTCATCCAGTAGGATTTTAAAATAAATCTTCCCATTCTATATGATATCAAGCTAATTAAATGGAAATTTATATTCTACAACCCCAAGGTAATTTTTTTTCATTTTTTTAAATTTGAATCTTTATTGGTACATTATATATACACATCATGATCATGCTCAAATTTGAGAATTTGTACCAGTATATGACATGACTTAATTCTCATTTTTCTCCTTCCTCTACCCACACTACAACCCTGCCCCTAAATACATAAAATTTCTTTTCTTTTTTTAACATCACATTTTTTCCTTCCCCTCACTACTTACACCTAAACCCCATTTCCCTTTGAATGTTTACTATGTCACAATATCTACTATTCTAGAACTCACTTACATATCCACATTGAGAAAGAACATATTTCTTAATGGATCACTTTCTTAAAATATGATTGTGCAGACATAACTTTTCATTATTAAATAAAAACACATTTACTCAATTATTTACACCTGAGCAATAAAGTGAATGAATTCCCACTTTTCTCTGTTCCTACAGCAATTCATACATGATATTCTCAGCACTTCAGCATTTATGTAATAATTTGCATTTATACCTCTGGTAACTAACGTTCCAAAAGGCAGAATATTTGCCTTACTC
Organism: Thryonomys swinderianus; assembly: GCA_004025085.1. Classification (NCBI taxonomy): domain Eukaryota; kingdom Metazoa; phylum Chordata; class Mammalia; order Rodentia; family Thryonomyidae; genus Thryonomys; species Thryonomys swinderianus. The sequence continues at coordinate 9,435 of PVIC010050167.1, forward strand.
ACCTTAATCTTCAGCATGAAGTGAGTTTGTTGCTTCATAATATTTTTAAATTGAATTATTTATTAGTACATTTTACACACAGCTCACAATCACACTCAACATTGGGGAATTTGTAAGAGTTATATGATACATTAACTCTCATTTTTCCCAAGGTAATGTTTTTAGGAGTTGGAATGACTTTCCATCATTCTCTGATTTTTAGAAAGGAGATAGCTTTCCATGCAACTAAAGGAAGAAGTGATCAGAAAAGGCGAGAGATGAGAGATTGGGAGAGAGATGAGAGATTTGTTTTGAACTGAAAGCTTTCAGTCCCTTAGTTTACAGTAGAACAGTGGAGAAGAGAGTGAGGTATGATGGGAAAGAACAGAAAGACCCACAGTGTTAGAGACCTAAAGTACTTTCCCAAACAAAATGTTTTCTAACATACTCAAATATTAAATCCACCAAAAGCACAATATATAGTAACTTTTAGGAACATAAACATAGGTGATAAAAAGAATCAAGAAAAGAAGAAATGTATATATGACACTGGAGATGCATAAAACATATCAATGTTTCTCTGTGAAAAAGAATTTAAGATATTGATTAATCATACTGATGTGTGCAAACATAATCCTTACATCTACTGAAAAATTTAAAAATAACCTTAGTAATATGTAATATGACTTTGAATTTTAAAACAAACATTAAATAGCTCCTTATAATTTGAATATTATTCATACATTAGGATATTCTCTATTTTACCACGAAGAATAAAACACACCATCAGGGCCGGAGGGTTAGCTCAGTGGTTCTGGCGCCTGCCTCGCAAGCGCAAGGTCCTGAGTTCGATCTCCAGTAACCACATACAATGCTGGGTGTGGAGACTCATGCCCACCAACAATCAGTACCACACACCACAGTGCGGGGCGTGGTGGCTCACGCCTGTAATCCCAGCACTCGGGAGGCAGAGACAGGCGGATTGCTGAGTTCGAAGCTTGCCTAGGCTACATAGTGAGTTCAGAGCCAGCCTGAACTACAAAGAGAGACCCTGTCTCAAAAACAAAAAACAAAACAAAAAGAAAAACACCATCATATGTCCACTTAGAAATACCAGAAAAGACAATCAATTCCAAGTTGGTAGTATTCATTTGATATCAGGAGATTTTCTGCGAGTGAATCCATTTCATTTAGCAGAAGAGAAAACAATTCTTGGCACAGACAAAGGGACTAGTCTGAAGCTCAAAAGCTTTAAGTGCAGGACCCTTTTTCTCACCAGAGGTGAATGCTGTGAGCACAAATGATGTCTGTTGTGAGAAACCCCTTTTTTCCTTAGTAAAACAACTGCATGACTATATTTACTTTGGATTAAGTTACTTGAAATCTCAATTCCTACTCCCACGCTATCCATTACAACTGGGAAAAACTCATTTCCATTTCATTACATGTTCTTGTGTCTCTATATTTTTAAATCTTAATTCTTCCAACTAGTCATTTTTATGTGCTCTGCAGCTCATAGTGCTCTTTCTTCATTTGAAACTCTTACTGAAATAAAAATTTATTTCCTTTCTAGTTTGCCATAAGGATTAATAAAAGCAATCAGTGTGGGTTTGTTTTTTTCCTTTCTAACAATTATGTTTTATAATTAATAATACAAATTTATACGTTTAGTTCATAAACAAGTTTTAAAGATAGATACCTACATGTAAAGCATTTTGGTTGATGCTGACTATATTTTTTTAAAGTTATGGTATTTGCAAAAGATTTGGAAACATAAGAAGAATAGTTATGTATATTTTGTAAGTTGGTTTATATTATCTTGAATGATATAAAATAGGGAAAGATAAAATTATGATATATGTAATTTCATATTAAATCAAATGAGAAATGGGGATTCAGTTATTTTAATCTGATGTGATATTTCAAAACATAGTCTATCTCTCCTATCACCACAATTTTTTTTTCAAATCCATGTGCTCACAGAGTGAAGATGAAGCATTTTATAATAATTGATAATGTGACTACATCCAAAATCATATCGTACTACAGGGAAGTCTGTTTCAACATTATATTCTTATGTTATTATTTGAGATTATTTATAATGGTAGATACTCAAAATTATTGGCAGTTTGATGAATAGTTAATATGAAAATTAGTTTTTTAGTTAAGAATTAAATTTAGGACTATTAAGCAAGAATGAATTTAATTGTTCCAGGTAATGTGAGTCAATTCTTCTTTGTTGTTGTTATTGTTTTTTGTTTGTTTATTTTGTTTTGTTTTGTTTTGTTTTGTTTGAGACATGTTCTCGCTTTGTAGTTCAGGCTGGCCCAGAGCTCACTGTGTAGCCCAGACAAGCCTCGAACTCAATCCTCCTGCCTCTGACCCTTGAATGCTGGGATTACAGGTTTGAGCCGCCAAGCCTGGCATGTGTGGTATGTGTTACTGATAGCCAGTAGGCATGAGCCACCACACCTAATATTGTTATATATGGTTACCAGGGATAGAACCAGGGACCTTGCGCTTGCTAGGCAGGAGCTGGAACCAGTGAGCTAAATCTCTGGCCCATAAGTCAATTCTTAACTATCACTTCTCACTGTATTTTTTATACTCTTACTGTTTAAAAATGGTCTGTCACATAATCATATTTCTTCTTCTCTAATAATCACAGGAAGTTTGAGTTTGCTTTCCATCACTGTACCAGAATGCTCCAGGCTGGATAACTTATAAAATAAATGAGTTTATTTGGTTCATGCTTTTGGAGAAAAACCCGGGGACATCATGCCAACTTTTATCATGCTGTTCCAACTCACATGGCATGGGGGAGATGCCGCGGGCATGGGGGCAGATAAAGAGCAAAACATCTGGAACATCTTTTTCTTGGAAACCCACTCTCGAGATACTAATCCAATCCTATCAGAGCTACCTTAATCCTTCTCAGTGACCTACTCACCCCTTAAGGTCCTCTTACTTGTCAACACTGTTACTTAGGAGACAGAATTTCAACATGAATTTCAGAGACGACAAACTATATTCTTTTTTTTAATTGCATTCTTTATTGGTACAATTTGCATACATCTCACAATCGCACATAACATTGGGGAATTTGTACCAATATATGACACAGTCAATTCTTATTTTTACCCATATCCCCACCCACACCTCCCCACCCCCTATATACATGCTCTTTTATTTTCTTTCAGAATCATATTTATTTCTTCCCCTCATTACATCCCCACACCAAATTTCCTTTGGGAATTTCCCATTCTAAAAAGATTGTCATACTACTAGAGCTCATTTGCATCTACCAGTGCTCATATCAATGAGAAGATCTGGTATTTGCCTATCTGTGCTCTATTGATTTCACTCCTTAGCATGTCCTCCAGGTGCATCCATTTGCACATAAATGAATCAATCTTGTCATTCTTTATGGCAGAATAGCACTCCATTTTATAAAAAAAAAAACCCACATCTTCTTTATCCACTCTCCAGTTGATGGGC
>PVIC010050168.1:0-12904 GCA_004025085.1 Thryonomys swinderianus
GGGAACATTTTGTGGAGATGGCAGAGCTTGAGCTTGATCTTCAGTGGAAAACTAGTCTTGTTCAGGAGGAGAAGGAGCAGAGGGTATACAATGTAGGCTAGCATCATCCTTCTTGGATTGACCCTCCTCCTCTCCCCGACTGTTGTGACCTGTTCTTCCTTATGAAAGGGATCATTTCAACCCCCTTGTACTTAAGCATGTTCTATGACATAGTGGTTGGACTATTTTGGAGAACATCACATGTGCAGCTGAGCAGAATGAGTATTTTGATGTTGTGGAGTGGACCATTACCCAGACATCAACTAAGTCCATTTGTTCAAAAGGTTGATTCAGTTCTAATATTTCTTTGTAGGGTTTTTGGCTAGTTTTGCTGTCCGTTTTTAACAGTGGGGTATTGAAGTCCCCCTAGCACAATTGTATTAGTGCTTATTCGATTTTTCATGTCTGTGAATATTTGTTTTATATAGTTGAGTGCATTGACATTTGGTGCATGATTGTTATCTCTTCCTCTTGGACTGTTTCTTTTACAAGGATGTAGTGTCCTTCTTTGTCTCTCTTAATCAGTCTTTGCTTAAAATCTACTTTGTTTGCAAATAGAATAATGACAATTGATTTTTTCTGGGTTCCTGTCACATGAAGCATTGTTTTCTATCCTTTGATTTTTGGTCTATGAATTTCATTTGGAGTTAAGTGTGTTTATTGTATGCAGCATATTGTTGAATCTTGCTTCTTGATCATTCTGCTAGTCTGTTTCTTTTGATTGGTGAACTGAGACCATTAACATAATAGTAATAAGTGATATGTATCCACTGGTCCTTGTTGTGTTATTTTTCTGTTGTTGGTTCCCTCCCCCTACCTCCTTTTTAATTGCTTGCTTTATGTGGTGGATTCATTCTGTTGAGGTTCATGAAATTGTAGTCCTTGTTACCTCTTTCTAGAATGTCTTACAGAACATTTTGGAGTGCTGGTTTGGTGGTCATGAATTTCTTCTGTGTTCATTGTCATGGAAGTATCATTTCTCCATCAATTTTGAAAGACAGTTTTTGCAAGGTGTAGCAGTCTGGGCTGGAGGTTTTTTTTTTTGAGGGCTTGAAATACTTCATCCCAAACTCTCCTTGACTTGAGGGTTTGTGTTAAATCTGCTATGATTCTCAGGGCTTTCCTTTATAGGTTATTTGTTTCTTTTCTCTAACAGCTTTTAATATTCTGCTTTTGGGTTGAATTTTTGGAATCTTGACTATTGCATGTCTTGGTAGGGATTTTTTTTTAATCATAGCTAATTGGGGTTCCATACACTTAATCTATCTGTATGTCAAATTTCTTTTTCCTGCTTGGGGAGTTTGCTGTCTTACTTCTGTGAAAAGGTATTTTTTCTCATTTGTTTTGTCTCCTGCTTTTTCAGTGACTCTGATCAACCTTATGTTATTCTTTGCCTCATCTAGGAGCTATTGGGCTGGTTTTTCACAGTCCCTTGCTATTTTAAAGAAATATTTATTTTCATCATTGATAATTAAAATCCTCTCATGTATCCAGTATACTACCTTCACATTGGCTCATTCTGCTGTGTATACTTTCAGTGGAACTTTTAATCTACTGGATAAATTTGAATCTGTTTCCACCAAAGAAACTAATTCCATTTCATTCTTATTTTCAAATAAATGGATTCCACTTCTTTCCTATGTTGGACACTCGTGTTTTCCATCATTTTTGTAAGCAACTCCATGTGTGTGTGTGTGTGTTTGTGTGTGTGTGTATGTGTGTATCTCTAAAGTCCCTAATTATGTCTTTTATTATGCTCATCATCCCTGTAACTATCTGAGAAATCATGTCTTAATTTTTTTCTAGAGCCCTATTCATCTGCTTTGTTACTTCCACTGTTACCACTTCAGAGTCCAAGTGGATGGCTTTTAAATTTTCCCACCTCATTGTCTCCTAAGTTTGTCTTTGGTGGGTTGGGAGTCTGAGTTAAAGTGGCACCCAAAGCTTAGTAAAATAATAAAAATAGATTGTACTTTTAAAATCAAAGTGAGTGAGAAAATATCTATGCAGAGCAAAATGTCTGCATTCTATCTAAAGACAGGATGAGCCTCCACCCCTGCCTGACTCACTTCCTCCTTTCTCAGTCTGGCCTCTTACTTTACAAGGATTTGACAGGTTGGTACAAACCAGGAAGTTAAATGGTGCCAATATTTTGCACATATCAACATGGCCCCCTACTCCTGATTAGAAAAGACAGGAAGGAAGTACACAGATCACCAGAAATCCCAAGATTTAAAGTCCAATTTCTTGTACATATTCATAATATTCACTGCAAGAAGTACTAGTGGGAGGGTTTGATGTGATGCCATAACAGCTCCTGAAAGGCTACAAAGATGCATAAGGCATTGTCCAGCCCGACTTCTCCTCTGCACACTCACAGATTGCAAATAAGGCTGCAAGGGTTGGTGTCAAGGAGACTGGATTTGAGTACTGATGCCACCATACAATGATTGAGAGATCTCCCCTCCCAACCTCCATTTCCTTTAGAAAGCAGGTAAGGTGTTATTAGCACCTGCCCCTTAGAATTAATGAGAATACTTGCAAGCCATGTCCCCTCTTAGGATAAATGCCATGGTGCTTGCTGACTATGCTATCTGGTACTGTCATCAGCACCATCTCATTGGCTGACCAAGTGACCAATTCATCCTGTTGCCCTATTTGTCCATGTTGGATCACACACAACCTATCTGAGCCAGAAACATCATTCTGAAATTCTCCTTGAATCCACTGATTTAGGTGACAGTTAGCTGCTGGATTACCTTTAAGTAGTTCTCAAATTTCTCTATCACACCTGGATCAGTATCTCATTGCTGATTCCTTAACACCTGCTTTAGTGTTTTCTTATCTAGATTTTTGCCCCATTACTCACCTCTCTCCAATCTACAGCAGCACCCTCTCTAAATGGCCTTGGACAGATGCATAAGTATACTACACTTTCTTTGCTGTCAAATTGATATTTTCTACAAAACATACTACTCTGGCCTCAAACCCTTCACAGATTCTTCCACAGCATAGACTATAACTTTTAAACACTTGAGTGAGGTGTTTTCTGACGTGCACTTTGCTCACCTCCTGAACCTCATCTCCTATTTTGATTTACACTCACTCTCAGCTCTTCAGCCCCATTGGGGCTGTGTGGTTCCCAGGACAGGAACTGTCTCTCTTCAGGCCTTTGCATACATAACTACTTCTGGCTGAAATAGCTTCTCTTAGTGAGCTTTTCCAATCATTGCTAGAATATAATACTCCATACTCACAACTTAAAGGAGAGGAGGTTTACTTTGATTCACAGAGTCAAGGAATCAAGTCAAAGGTTGGCTGCTCCAAGGCAGGAATACCAATGTAGAAAGAAAAGCTTCTCAGTCAGGAAGAACAGCAGGGACAGTGCCAGAGAGCAGGGGACCTGGGGCCAGATATAATACTCAAAGTCATGGCTGCATAAATCACCCAGATACATACAGAAGCAGGCTAGTCTGTTAGACAGTCCCATTCCAGTGAAGCCAACACATCAGGCTTGACATTGCATAGTTCTCCCGACATCTCCTAACACCTTCATCCCAACAGTCACCTTCATCCTTCAGGGCTTGACTCAAGAATTTCCTCCATGAAGTCTTCTCTGATCTTCTAACCCCATACAAAGCCCTACCCCAGAACATTCTCAGTCATAGCACTTACTACCGTACATAGTATTATATCCTTGCTCCTGCAAGGCCAGAAAGCACTACTTGTCTTCTGTGCCTGGCATTTGGTACAGAAAATGCACAACATATGCAGATTCATTCTGGAGCTTGGGTAGACAGATATATGAATGGAAACAAGGAGAAAAAGTCATGTATGCATACAACTGTATAAAGATGAGGATACTTAACTATCATCTCCTGTTAATAAGTGATTTAAGAAAGGAATACATTTTCTGATACTACAGGAACCAAGAAGTATTATTGGAATTCAGAGAGAGAAATAACTTCCCTGGGGTAGATCAAGGCAGGGGAGGACAAAGAGGAATATGAAATTTAAGCTAAAGTCACACCCTCTCCAAATGGCCTTGGACAGATTCAAGAGACATAAGTAGTAACAGCTCATATCCCTGCATCTCAGGAACATCTCCTGTTCAGACCACTCCACAGTCCAGAATACAGAAACTTCCAGAACGACTTTTGCTGATGTCTCTCAAGGTCTCCTCTTCCTTCCAATTAGGCATCAGAAGAATTCACAACCCATCAGTGATGAGTTGAAAATCAATTGCCACCTGGGAAGCACAGAGCAGGCCATGTGCAACCCAAGGACATCGCTGAGCAGGGCCAAAGAGCAAGTAGCCAGAATGCAGCTGGGTCCAAGGGCCGCACAACAGGGGCAGGCCTTGGGACAGTATGTGTGCACATATGCCTGGGAAGAGGAAAGAGGAAATGAAGCAAGGGGATGTCGTAAGCCCTGAGGCTCAATAGAGCATAGAGAGTGGTTTGAGGTAATCTGGGATTTAATCAGGGCTTAATGGTTATGACTCTCTGTGCGAGTTTCATAACTGTTCCAGTCTCAGCCTTGGTCTCTTTGCCTATGAAATGGGCCTGATACCACTTGCCTCTCAGGGTCGTCTTGAGGAAAGAAGCATTCCTGAGCCTTGAGGATGGTCCAGCAGTCTCATCACCAGCCCAGCCTCTCCGCTGTGCTGCTGGTGGGGTTGGGCTGGAAACTAGAGCTTGGACCACATCAAGGCAGGCTGCGCCTCCTGCTTGCTGAGCCAAGTTAACACACAGACCGAGCAGCTGGGAACAGCAGGTCTCCAGGCCTGTAGGACCTGCCGGTGAGGATGACAGTGAAGAAACAGACCTACAGCCATGGCAGGCTACAAGCCCTGCCAAGGGTGACAGCCATGCAGTAGCCCACAGCAGAAGTTTTCCAGCCCTTTCAGAAACCACTGGATGCCGCCAGGTGGAGGCCGCATGCCTTCCTCCTGCCTTTCGGGTCTGCTTTTAATCTACTACATTTCTAGAAACTGAAAACAAGCACCATGACCAATTCCCACCACCCTCATCCCACCACGGAAAATTTGGAGAGTTGGAGAATGCCTCGAGGTAGAAGAGGAGCTGTGTCATGGCTAGTAAATGTCAGTAGCTGTTGCGTCTGGTCCCCTGGCCAACAGGAGACTTGAGAGTGAAAAGCAGACTCTGGTTCACACAGTAGGGATGGAGGAGCTGACAAAGCCAGTGATAAAGACAACGCGTGAAGAGACTTTTCTTGTGTATCAAATCATTTTATTGGGAAATTTCTAACCACAAATACAGGCAAAAGCAATAGACTACACAGAGGTGTCTCCACCTGTGTGACCAGGGTGTTCATAAAAGATTAAACATCTGCTGGGCGTGGTGGCTCATGCCTGTAATCCCAGCACTCGGGAGGCAGAGACAGGAGGATTGCTGAGTTTGAGGCTTGCCTGGGCTACATAGTGAGCTCAGGGCCAGCCTGAACTACAAAGCAAGACCCTGTCTCAAAAAAAAAAAAGATTAAACATCTTAAAATAATAGTAAATGAGTAGTGGTCCCAGATGACACTGACTGACTCTGCTACCCCATCATTGGTTCTTTGGCTGCATATGTCCTTCTGTTGTGTGGTGTGGATGCATTTGTGCAGAGCGTGGGCAAAGGAAGAGCTCAGGAGGACAAAGACGAGGCACTGAGATCAAGGAATGAGCTGTGACAGGTTAGAGCATGAGTGGGAAGAAGAGGGAAGCAAAGTAACCAGCAGGAGTGAGCATGTCAGCCCTCGATCCCGGGCAGGGCAGACCGGCAGTCGTGTGGCAGCAGCTCTGCTTCTGGCAGCAGCTCTTCTGCTGGCAGCACTTCTGCTGGCAACAGCCCTTCCCACGCCGCAGCCACAGGAGCTGCAGCCTCAGGAGCCGCAGCAGACAGCTGTAGGGTGGCAGCAGCAGCCACAGCAGCCACAGCAGCAGCATCCACAACCACTGCCGCCACAGCTGTCACAACCTCAACAGCCAGAACAGCTCATGGTGTCAGTAGAGAGGACTCAGGTGCAGTGCAATGAGGAGAGAGGACGCAGGAGAGCAGAGGGAGTCGGACTCCCCTCTGCTGGGAGAGACGCCCTAATCTACTACTAGCTCTGCAGACAAGAAGTGGAAGGGCACATGACCACTTCTTTATTGTGTATTTCAATTTTACCTCACGTATTTTCAGAGTAGCTAAATCCGTCTCAGTCCCAACCCTGAAGATGTTTAGCAATAGTCTTATCCCTGTTTAAAAAAAAAAAAAAAAAAAAAACAGCCCACCTTAGGATAGATGAGCCAGAGAAATGCATGTGCCTATTGATATTTTTCTGCTCACTGATAATTTTCCCAGACCAACCGTGTGCCTCCCCTGCTTCAGGCTGGCAGCTCTATCAGTTTTTTCTAATGAGAGAAAAGCCCCAAGTGCAGGAGGATGCTGGAAAGCACCCCCTCTGGGAAGCCCACGTCCGGCCTGTCTTCTCACAGGCGACCTCCGGCCTCACCATGAATGCTTCTTTTGTGGGTCGGATTTATAGGTCCAGTACTGATGGTAAAGCTGGCACAGGCTGGCCACGTGGGAGGCTTCCTGGCCAGGAGCTCCTCTGCTCTCTAAGAGACTCCCCCATCTGATGCCCAGTTCTGCAGGGTTACTCCAAACTCACGAAGGTACTGGCTCACAGAAGGGGAATCTTCAAGCTCCCCACAACCGATTTGGTAAAACCCTAGCTCCTCTGGATGCTGAAGTACTACACACTAACATCCCAATATGTTCAAGAAATAACTTACGGCTGAGCGGGCTTCGTAGCTCTGCTCCCAGAGGCTTTCCTTGACCACGCGCTCTGGGATCCCCTGAGGACACTGTGCCCCGCCCCCAAACAATTCATTCTCTTAACCTTCTTTCTATCTAGAAAACAGTGTTTAATTCCACAGGTGAGAGCAGCCCGCGCTGTCCCTCCAGCGTGGAGAAGCACAACCACAGAATTACCACAGAGAGGGGTTGTCTCAGGACCCCTGTGCTCTTACAAGACCTGAGCTCAACACAATGAGCCAGACCCAGAAAGTCAAATATCGCATGTTTTCTTACATGAGAAATCTAAAACATAAACAGATTAATAAAATAAAGGGAGGATGATAAGAAACTAGAGGGGAAAGGGATCAGACGGAGGAGGAGAGGAATAGGGGAAAGAGATTGAAAATGATTAAGATACATTCCACCTATGTTCTGAGTTCCGCAAAGAATTTCACCATTCAGAATTACTAGCAAACACTAAAAACAATCAGTCAAAGACCCCAGATAGCTCCCGTTATGTGGCTTCTATCTACACATGTTTGCTTCATTGGAAATCTAAAAATGCAATGTTTTTAAAAGAACTTATTAATTTATCTTAGGGCAACAATATAAGCATGTCACCTGCTTCCATAGATAAAACATTTTGGAGGGAAATATATTTTTCAGAACAGCAACAACCCAAATCAGTGCAGACAGTGGCATTGTTTGGTTCTTCTATACGTCTCTGACGTCTCGCTAACCCAAAGTGGCTGGACTCTCACCCCACTTCTGCAACCAGCCTGCTCTGTGACAACCTGGCTGGAGTGCACGGAGAAAGCTCAGCCTTCTACAGACGTAGAGTTGGAGAGGAGAGTATCGAATCCACCTCGGGGACCCCAGCATTTTGGACTGGACCGTGAAGGCTTCTAAACCACTTATTAGGAAAATGTTAGTCTCTGAGGAAACAAATTACTTTAAAATACTCCCTGCTGTTGGCAAGACTTGCAAGTACCAGACCTTTTTACATGGTCAGTGGATGGTACTGTGGCAGCTTAATGATATTTCGTGAAATTTTGGTGTTTCTGGTTTTTTTTGGTTTTTGTTTGTTTGTTTTTTGCTTTTTGAGACAGGGTCTCGCTTTGTAGTTCAGGCTGGCCCTGAGCTCACTGTGGTGCCCAGGCAAGCCGCCGCGAACTCAGCAATCCTCCTGTCTCTGCCTCCGAGTGCTGGGTTTACAGGCGTGAGCCATCACGGCCGGCATTGTGGTATGCAGTGTTGATTATTGGTGGGCGTGTCTCCACGCCCAGCACTGTATGTGCTTACCGGGTATCAAACTCAGGACCTTGCGCTTGCAAGGCAGGCACCGGAACCACTGAGCTAACCCTCTGGCTCGGTGTTTCTGTATTTTAAACACTACCTCAAACTGGTAGTGCAGCTCAACAGTGGAGCACTTGCCTGGCATGCGTGCTTCTTGTGCCTCAGGATGGCACAAGAGGAGAGAGAGAAAGAAGAAAGTTACCCTGTGCCACCACATTCTCTAGTGCTTTCCATTTTGTTCCTACTCGACAGTGCAGACTCACCAGTTGGTATTAAATGCCCTTAACAATCTGGCTTTACTTAGCCATTGGAGCTTAGGGGTTTAGTGGACTCCTCCCACTCTAGGCCCTTTGTGATCTCATTAAAGTGTCTTTGGTGACATTTCTTCCCTCATTGGGAAATCTGTTAAGCCAAAGCTCCTGTCAGTGACTGTATTTTGCCTCTTCTCTCTTTATCAGCCACGCAGGCCGGAGACAATGTCCAAAATGTTCTCTGTAGATGTCAGAAATGAGAAAGGTGCTACGAAAAAGTAGGGGTTGGATCTGAAACCATGAATGTGGGAAAGAGCAATCAGCCAACAATGTATAAGACCACACATAATAAAGTGTGTGGTTACATCTTTTAAAGATAATTACTTAGATACTTACATGCAAGAGCTCTCTCTTCTCACCAGTTATAAAAATTAACTCAGAATGATCAAAGGCTTCAATGTAAGGCCTAAAACTATAAAACTACTGGAAATGCATTAATGAAAGACCAGAAAAAATGCTTTAAGATAGTATTTTTGGAGCAACCATTCAGTTCTTATTTAATAGAATTTTTTTTTGAAATCTTAGTATTTTTAATAGCCTTGCAATGGATTATTTTAGTGATTTTTTTTGGTTTTGTTGTTGTTATTTCTTTTGTTTTGTTATTTGAGACAAGGTCTCACTGTCCAAGTCAGGCACGATCTAGCCTCAACCACAAGGTGATCCTTTTGCTTCAGCCTCCTGAGTGCTGGGATCACCAGTGTGAGCCACCATGCCCAGCATTCAACGTGACAATGACTAAAGAAAGGCCTGACATCTGTTCAACACTGAGTCTTCCCGTCCATGAACCAATGAAGTAAGTCTAGCATATTTTTCTATTTATCTCTACTTTTATGTTCCTCAACACAATTTAGTAATTTTTCTCCATAAAGACCTTTACAGTTTTTGGATTTACGTTGTGTTGTTGGGTCTGAGGTTTTAGCACAGTGGCGCTACTGCCTGCCTTGCAAGTGCAAGATCATGAATTCGATCTCTAGTGCCAGAAAAAAAAAAAAGCAAAACAGAAAAAAACAATGTACACAATACATTCCGTTGTATTATTTGTTATTGTGAATGGTTTATTCTTTAATTAGGCTTTCTATTTGATAGGTAAGATTCTCTTTATTATTAAACAATGACTTTTAAGACTTTTTCTCTTCCAGAACCTACTTTCCCTTTAATACATTTATGTGATCTCCCCAAATTAAGACATAATATGCAATATTTCCTAGGCTTATTGGACTTTAAAACCCATTTTAATTGAGACCATGTATACCTAAATTGTTGTTCTGAAGGTTATTAAAGATGATGTACACAAGCCGGGTGTGGTGGCTCACGCCTGTAATCCCAGCACTCGGGAGGCAGAGACAGGCGGATTGCTGAGTTCCAGGCTTGCCTGGGCTACATAGTGAGCTCAGAGCCAGCCTGAACTACAAAGCGAGACCCTGTCTCAAAAAAAAAAAAAAAAAACAACGATGTACATAAAATGTATATATTTAGTTGAGAGGTAGAGACAGGAGGATTGCTGTGAGTTCAAGGCTGCCATGGGCTACACAGTGAGTTCAAGGCCAGTCTGAACTACAAAGTGAAACCCTGTCTCAAAACAAAAAGAAAGTGTATATATGTAAAATAAAGGACAAAACCCTCAGACTGGCCACTTCTCCCAGGAGGCCAGCTCCCATGAAAGGTCAAGAAGTGCATCTCCTCAGCTTAAGTCACCAACCACTGATGAGAGGGACCGAATCTCAGGCAGAGAGACCTGAAATGGAAAGTTGTAGTGCACACTTAGTTCTGTTTCCAATGCTAACGTAGAAGTGGATTTCTCTAAGATTGATAGAGCAATCAAATGTTTGCCCCAAGAGGAAGTAGGCAACAGGAAATGCATGGCCACCACAGACACCGGCCAAAACAGCAAAGAGGAACTGACTAGGTGTGTGTGCCAAGGCAGCAGGGTAATTAGAGGCCCCCGGCAGGAGAGGCCGTCAGATTCCTTCTGCTCTTCCGAGTCCTCTCTCCTCACCTCACCTGAGTCCTCTCTACCGACACCATGAGTTGCCATGGCTGTGGAGACTGTGGCAGCTGTGGCTGTGGTGGCTTCTATGGCTGCTGTTGCTGCTGTTGCTGCTGCTGCCGCCACACCTGCTGTCACCTGCTGTCATTCCTGTGGCTGCGGCTGTGGGAAGGGCTGTTGCCAGCAGAAGTGCTGCTGCCAGAAGCAGAGCTGCTGCTAGCTGGGCTCACTGTCCCAGGGTGGCCTCCCTTAGGTGTCCCGCACACTGGTTAGCCTTTCTCCATCCTTCCTCGCTTCTACGTCCAAGACCTACAGGTCACTCCATGCTGAGATTTCATACTCTTCTCTCCTCTGGCACATCACAGATTCATAATTTCAAAATATTAATAGGGCCAGAGATTTAGCTCAGAGGTTCCAATGCTTGCCTAGAAAGTGCAAGGGCTCTGGTTCAATCCCCAGGAACCACATACAACAATGCTGGGCGTGGTGACACATGCCCACCAGCAATCAATACCACATACCACAGTGCCGGGCGTGGTGGCTCACACCTGTAATCCCAGCACTTGGGAGGCAGAGACAGGAGGATTTCTGAGTTCCAGGCTTGCCTGAGCTACATAGTGAGCTCATTGCCAGCCAGAACTACAAAGTGAGACCCTGTCTCAAAAAATAAACAAGCAAACAAATATATATATATATATACATATATATATATATAGAGAGAGAGAGAGAGAGAGAGACAGACAGACAGACAGACAGACAGACAGACATTGGCATGAATAACAAGATTTAGGAAAACTAGAGACACCAGCTTCTGGAACTAATGTTATAGAAAACGGAATCATAATTAACAATGTCTATATTTTCCTGAAGTTCTTTTACAGAACTTCAGTTTTTGTACTCCTTTTCATTATACAATATGTTGTATCTTATTTCTACTCCTTTCTTATATCTGACACTTGGAATCTTGAAAATTAAATACACAGAATGTACTATAAACTGAGCCAAAGATTCCCTTTCTACTCTTATGTATTGTCTAGCTGCGTTCTTTAAATTCCTCTATGTCCGATTCATTTATTTTATGGTCATAATCATAGAAGATACATTGAGGGCCTGATAGAGAAAAACATTGTTCACATATGCCAGTAGGTCTCAGAGCAAACTTCATTTCCCAAGTTTAATTTCCCTGTCCCTGTGTTTATGACATTCATTTCTTTGAACTGAATAAAGAGTATTATTATTTACTCCAGGATCCCTACAGACCATAATGCTAAGTGAAATAAATCAGACACAGAAGGTTAAATATTGCATGGTTTCTCTTATATGAGAAAATCGAAGTTTAAAGTTTAAGTAATTTAAAGAGCAAAATAAGTGACAGGAATCAGGAAGGTAGAACTTTTTTTTTTTAATTTTTTTTTTTTGAGTAGGAAAATTTTATTGAGAGAGAAAGCTTCTGCTTTAAGAGAGACAGAAGGGGGGCCCGGAAAGTGGGTAACCCCAGGAAGGTAGAACTTTTAAAAATGGGATGGGGATCTAAGGAGAAAAGAAGAGGGAAAGAAGAGAGAGGAAAAATGGGAAGTAAAAAACACTAAAATGCGTTATATACCAACTCGCCACAATAAATGTACTCAATATATATACTTATATGTATTAAACATTTACTAAGAAAAACGTTTTTAAATGCTTATACCTCAACTCCATTCATTGCGCAGGGTGAAAGGGACTGGAATCCAGTTTGGGTTGTACTGCTCTAGAAAAATAAAATATTTTATCCCCAGTTACCCTAACTCATCCCAGAAGAGGCCACTTTTAAGTCAAGTAATATGTTTTCAAGCTGCCTTGTCTTTGCTTTCTAATCACAATTGGAAGTGTATGAGCTCAGGTACAGGATTCATATTACAGAGTGTTCTTTAGCCGGCAGGCAGGCACCGTATCTGCCTTCGCATCCCATAGTGCTGCGTGCTGAGATGGACTGAGATGGACCCGGAGCAGCTGCTCTCAGATTCACCGATCTCAGTTTGGAACCACACCCAGAGGCTGGAGCCCCAGTATCTTTGTTTTTATTCTAGCATCAATCTCAGAAATATGGGTAAAGATTTAGTTTGATATTTGTTAGCTTTTAAACACGATGTTGCATCTCTTTCCCAACAGAAGAACAAGCAAAGGCAAGGTACACAGTGGTGTCCGGGCTGACCAAGCAGCCCACGCGCAGCAGGATGAGGGCTTCTCAAGTTCGGTGAGAAGCAATGAAGCTTCTTATGTGTAACTGGAGCCCAGACCATGAGTCACAAAGAGAAAACACCTGTATAACTGAGGACTTAAATGGCTACACCAGTAATTCTACAGACCGGAAGGAAGTAATCTATACTGGCTTGTGGCCTATGCTACATTCTTTTTCTTTTTTCTTTTTTGAGACAGGGTCTCGCTTTGTAGTGCAGGCTGGCTCTGAGCTCACTATGTAGCCCAGGCAAGCCTCGAACTCAGCA
>PVIC010050169.1:0-12900 GCA_004025085.1 Thryonomys swinderianus
TTCAGGCTGGCCCTGAGCTCACTATGGTGCCCAGGCAAGCCGCCGCGAACTCAGCAATCCTCCTGTCTCTGCCTCCCGAGTGCTGGGATTACAGGCGTGAGCCACCATGCCCAGCATTATATGTGGTAACCGGGGATCGAACTCAGGTCCTTACACTTGCGAGGCAGGCGCCGGAACCACTGAGCTAACCCTCCGGCCCGGTGGAGTGAATCTTATTCCTTGAGGTGAGGAATGTTGAGGCAGGTTCTTATTATGCAGCTCAAGCTGATCTTGAACTCAATATGTTGCCCAGGTTGACCTTGAACTTGCAATGATGCTTTTGTCTCAGCATCCAGAATGCTAGGATTACAGGTGTGTGTCACCATGTCTGGCTTTTTTTTTTTTTTTTGAGAGAGTCTCACTGTGCAGCTCAAATTGGCCTCTCACTTGCAGCAATCCTTCTGCCATAGCCTCCAGAGTGCTGGGTTACAGGTGTGTGCCATCATGCCCAGCTTCCTCAGTCTTTATACAGTCATCCCTTGGTGTCTGTGATGGTTTTGGTTCCAGGATCCCCGTGGATGCCAAAATCCATGGCTGCTCAAGTCACATATAAAATGGTGTAATATGGTGGCTGGGTTCAGTGGCACATGCCAGAAATCTCAACTACTAGGGAGACTGAGGCAGGAGAATTGCAAGTTTAAAGCCAACCTGGAAATTTAGTAAGATCCTGTCTTAAAATGAAAAGGGCTGGGAATATCACTCAGTAATAGGGTATGCCTAGGTTTAAGCCCTTATACTACGCCTGCGCGCGTGCGCACACACACGGCATAGTATTTGCACAGAACCTAGGACTTACACACATCCTTCCTTAGACTTTTTTCTTTTTATGGTGTGGGTGTCTCAGTCACTTTCTTCATTGGTGAGACCCAATTCCTGGCACCCACAACTCAAAGGAGGAAGGGTTTATTTGTGACGGTGCACAGCCTCATGGGAGAGCTGCTCACAGCTGGGTGTGCGTGGTGCAGCTAGAGCTGAGAGGAATAGGAAACAGATGCTTCCCCACCACCCCACAGCGACCCCTCTTCTGCCAAGCACCCCCCCATGGCACATTCATCTATCAGCCCACTGTGGGCTAATCCACATGTGGTCATCACGCCCTGTGGTCAGTTGCATCCCCAGAGCCTGCCTGTGAGCACAGGAGAGTTTGTGAGTATCCAGATGTAACATGGAGGTGCTAGAGGCTGAGCCCAGGGCCTTTGTGCTGAGCCACATCCTCAGCATTTAAAAAAAAAATTTTGAGGGCCGGAGATTTAGCTCAGTGGTTCTGGCACCTGCCTGGCAAGGGCAAGGTCCTGAGTTTGATCCCAGTAACCACGTACAATGCTGGGCGTGGTGACTCACACTCACCAGCAATCAATACCACATACCACAGTGCCTGTAATCCCAGCACTCGGAAGGCAGAGGCAGGAGGATTGCTGAGTTACAGGTTTGCCTGGACTACAGAGTGAGCTCAGGGCCAGCCTGAACTACGAAGCATGACTGTCTCAAAAAAAAAAAAAAAAATTTGAGGGCCGGGGATTTAGTTCAGTGCTTCTGGCATCTGCCTGACAAGCGCAAGGTCCCAAATTCGATCCCTGGTACCACATATCACAATGCCAGGTGTGATGGCTCATGCCTATAATCCCTACAATCCCTATAATCCCCAGAGGCAGAGACAGGAAGATTGCCATGAATTTGAGGCTGGCCTGGGCTACATAGTGAGTTCAGGTCCTGGCTGAACTATAAAGCAAGACCCTGTCTTTTAAAAAAAAAAATTGAGACAGGGTCTCACTGTCTAGCCCAAGCAAGACCTCCTGTCCTTGGGATCCTCCCACCCCCACCACTGAAGTGGCTGGGAGCACAGGGCGCACCATTTGCACCTGGCAGCCTGTACACTTTAAATCCCTGGGATCAAAGGAATGGGGGTAAAGAAAGGAACAGAGGTGTTTTACGCATATGCACCAACTCCCCAGAGGGAACGTGAACATGTACTGCAAACGTGGCCTCATAAAAACACCTCATGCAGCATGTGTATGCTGCAGAGGTTCATCACACAGCATCGTGCGGGGGAAGACAAAAAGTAAAGCTTGTGCGTGTTCAGCGGGAGCACAGTGAGCTCAATAGGGTGCAGGGCTGGGGCCCCTATGGGCGGATCATGTGGATGCAGAGGCAGCTCTGTGGAGTTATGGGAGCATCGCGCCTGGAGGGTTGGGGAAACAGCCACAAGCCAGTGTGGCTGGAGAGAATGAGAAGGGAGAGAAGCCAGCACATGCCTGTCATCCCCAGTACTACGCTGGGAGGCCAAGGCAGGAGGACTGGGAGTTCCATCCTGGACAACTTAGTGACTCAGCGAGACACTGTCTCAAAATAAAAAATGGCTGGACATGTGGCTCTGTGGGGTCCATTTCCAGTGCTGCCCATAGGGGATGGGGCGAGAGTGTGCTCGCGGGGGCAAGATGATGCAGGCACTTCTTGCAGGGACCTGTGGGAGCCACAGAGGGCTCTGGACTTGGAGGAACAGGGTCTGACACAGGTGCTCGCTGCGTGAGGGGCAGACGGGGCAGCGGCTGTGCAGATCCAAGTGGCAGACAAAGGGAGCAGAGGTCGGTGCGGGACACAGTGGCAGGGAGGAGAGGATCCTGGGTGGGTTGTTTTGGTTTTGGCCGTTTGAGACAGGGTCTCCTTATGTAGTACAGGCTGGTATCAAACTCCCGGTGAGTGATTCTCCTGCCTCAGCTTCCCAAGTGCTGGGATAATAAAGATTTGCCACCCTGCTTGCTCTGGGTGGATTCTGATGCAGCCCGGACTCCTGGAGTCAGATGGGGTTGAGGCAGGGGAGAGCGAGAGGCTGAGGATGCTCCCAAGTTTGGAGCCTTATAGCTCCTCGCAGGGGACCCCTGACAGTTGGGAACAGGGATTCCGGCGCGAGCATGCAGTGCCGAGAGCGGCCGCCAGAGGCCGCGCGTGCACTCGGCCGAGGGAAGGAACCCTGCCGCCGCTTCCCAGCCCTGCTCCTCACCTGGCCGAGAGGTGCGTGCTGCGCAGGTGCCAGGTCCGGCGCATTCCTCCACCACCTCCCAGCCAGCCGGGCTGTTCTCACTGCGCTGTATCAGGCCTCTACAGTACTGTCACCTTCCGGAGGGCCTTCTCTGACCAACCCGGGACAGAGGCTTCTGTCCTACCCCTATTAAGGCTCATCTCATTTTGATATCATTTTTCTTTTTTTTTCTTTTCCTGATTTGAGTTTTGTAATATGAGTGATGAAACTGAGGGGATGCACAGCCATATTCCCAGTGCTTTTAAAATTTTCTTTGGAAACTTTGTTTTTTTTTTTTTTTTGAGACAAGGTCTCACTTCGTAGTTCAGGCTGGCTCTGAACTCACTATGTATCCCAGGCAAACTTCGAACTCAGCAATCCTCCTGCCTCTGCCTCCCGAGGGCTCAGATTACAGGTGTGAGCCACCACACCCATCATCGTGGTATGTGGTACCAGGATAGAACTCAGGACCTTGCACTTGCGCTGCAGGTGCCAGAACCACTGAACTAAATCTCTGGCCCACTGGAGATGACTTCTTGACAGTTGCCCAGGATGATCTCAAACTTTAGATCTTCCTGCCTCAGTCAGCCCAGTGGTTGAGATTACAGGTGTGTGCCGCCACGCGCACCTGTACAAACACTTTATTTGTTTCTTCCCTCTTTCCGGCAGGACTGGGGCCTCAACCCAGGGCCTTGCAGTTGCAGAGCAAGTGCCACTGAGCTGTATCACTTCATAGATTTTTTTTCTTTTTCATTCAGGGTCTTGATATGCAGTTCAGCCTGGCCTTGAACTCATGCAATCCTCCTGCCTCAGCCTTCCAAGTGTTGGAATTATAGTCATGTGTTACCAAACCTGACACTTGATAGCTTCTTAACAGTTAGGATTTTGAAGTTATCTTATTTGTTTCATTGTCTGCTTTCTGCATTACACTGCAGGAGGCCTCAGTTTCTATTTCAGCCATGTCCACAGGGCTGAGAATGAAGCCTGGTCTGTGATAGAGTCCAGAAAACACCACAGCAGTGGTGCTGCCACCCATCTTGAGGCAGGCGCTCACCACTGACCACTCCCTTCCCCCCGGACCTTTTTATTTGACTCTGAGACAGGGTCTTGCTAAATTGCCCAAACTGAAACCAAACTTTCATCTTCCTGCCTCAGCCTCCTGAGTGGCTGGGCTCACAGCCGTGTCATCCACTGCAGCTGGGAGGAGCTGTGGAGCCCAGCAGGCCTGTGCTTCCCACTGGGAGTCTACACAGGCGGCCTGGGCTGCGGGGGATGGGCCAGTGATTAAAAGTAAGTCCCAGGCCAGGCTCTCCTCACAGACATCAGGGTCGGCGCCCAGGTCCCTGAGCCCAGTGCCAGCCTGACACAGAGGACAGACAGCGGGTCCGTGTTCTACCACCTGCTTGTTGCCGTCCGGGCACTGCTGAGTAGGGCTTGGCTGCCGGCAGGTTCGCGGTGGTCAGGACCACGGGCTCTCCCACCATAGCCCTGGGCTGCTACCACCTGGATGGGATCCCTGGTGCCCCTGGCACGGGTGGCAGCCTCTGCCCTGGGCACTGGGAGGACCTTCCAGGGCCTGCAGTGTGGCCGACGGCCGAGGCCTGGCGAGCTGAAACACAGGCAAGGAGTGGCTGCCACACTGTCTCTGTCTCGGGACCTGCGGGAAGTGGCCAGGAGAGGTGCAGGGCTGTGCCCTTCATTCAGGTGAGGGGAGGGGGGCACATGCCGCAGACAGAATT
Organism: Thryonomys swinderianus; assembly: GCA_004025085.1. Lineage (NCBI taxonomy): Eukaryota > Metazoa > Chordata > Mammalia > Rodentia > Thryonomyidae > Thryonomys > Thryonomys swinderianus. Next base: position 4,795 of record PVIC010050169.1, read on the forward strand.
CTTTGGCTGGTGCCTGGGAGTTGAACCCAGGGCTTTAGAAATGCTAAGCAAGCCATCAGCTCATGGGGCTTCATGTTCTCTTTGTAATAAAACATATTGTCGGCCTCCTTCACTGCAGTGTCTGCCTGAGGAGGAAATAGACTTTCCCTGGTTTTGTTCTCTGCAGTGTCCTTGTCCCCCAGCCCTAGAGCAAGGCCAGGCACAAGATGGATTCAGTCAGGGTTTGTCGAATGAATGCATGATGACTTGAAGTAGTACTTGCCTCTGATGTGTGTGGGAAGGTGTTTGCTGCCCGTACTCAGATAGGGCTTCTGAGGCCCTTAGCAGTGGACCCTGGCCGCCAGCTTTGGCTCTTGCCTTAAGGCTGACTTCTGTGTGACCAGGGTGAGTGGTCTGTGTTCCTCCTCTGACTTCCATTCTCACCCTACAGTTACTGGTCAGCAAAGGCCTGACCCAAGGGCTTGAGACCAGGTATTGTTTCCCAAGACCCTGTGGCTGCTTTTGGGTTTTATTTTCTGGTCCTGGAGATGGAATTTAGGACCTAGACACTAAGCTGCATCCTCAGCCCCTTTCATATTGTTTTAAATTTATTTTTACTTCTGAGACGTGGTCTGGCTAAGTCACTAACTTGCCCGGGCTGGGCTGGGCTGGAACTTGGGATTGTCCTGACAGCCGCTGTGCCTGCCCCCCAGCCGCCTGGCCTGCTGGAGTCAGCTCTCATTAGGATTATGTCCCCGATGTCCTTGGGACCACGGCCCTGTCTCTGCCCCTGAATCCAGTAGTTTACGCTGCAGGTGAGAAAGCCGAGGCTGGGATGACAGAACCGTGGCCCGAGCATGTGCAGGGAGGAGTTGCGTGCTCTCTCCTTCACGGTGCTCCGGGGGAGGAGGAGCTGGAGCAGGCATGGTGGGGCAGAAGGGAGCGAATGGCCTCAGGGCAGAAGCAGAGTATGTGTGTCTGGTTGTCGAAGGGAAGACGAGAAGTACCTAGTTGAGTGTTCTCCCTCTCCCTTTTTTCCTCTTTTTCAGTACTGAGGGTTGAATCCAGGGCCCCCACACTAAATTTAAAATTTTTCCTTTTCTTTTGCAGTACTGGGAACTGAACTGAATTCAGAACCTTGCCAAGCAGGCGCAGGACAGTGAGATACATCTGCAGCCCTTCCTCCGCCCATCCTTATTTTGAGATGGGGTCTGTCTGGGTCATAAAGTTACCCAGGCTGGCCTCACACGTATGATCCTCCTGCCTCAGCCTCCCAGAGGGCTGAGATTTCAAGTATGTGCCACACGCGCACCTAAGTGCAAGATTTTTTTTTTTCTTTTTGAGACAGGGTCTCGCTTTATAGTTCAGGCTGGCCCTCAGCTCACCTTGTAGCCCAGGCAAGCCTCAAACTCAGCAATCCTCCTGCCTCTGCCTCCCGAGTGCTGGGATTACAGGCGTGAGCCACCATGCCCGGCACTGTGGTATGTGGTATTGATTGCTGGTGGGTGTGAGTCACCGTGCCCAGCATTGTATGTGGTTACTGGGATCGAACTCAGGGCCTTGTGCTTGCGAGGCAGGCACCGGAACCACTGAGCTAAATCTCCGGCCCCTGAAGTGCAAGATTTAAGCAAAGGAGGACTGTGGGTAGGGCTGAGATGAAAATCCACTTAAGGAGAGAGGGTCAAGGAGCCAGCATTCACTGAGTGCCGTCTGCACCCCAGGCACTGAGCTGAGAGTTTCCAGGTGAACCCTCTGCTCCCACCCTGTTCCTGAGCCCCAGGGGCACAGCAGCTTCCTGTTGATCTGGCTCTGGCTGTTCCTGTCTGTCTCCTCACAATCTCTCTTGGGTAGTCGACTTCATGAAGGCTTGGGATGCTTCTCCTCTTCAAGCTCGAACACCCATCATTCTCTAGATAAGAAAATGACCCAGAGAGGCCAAGGAGCCCACCAAGGCCACACAGCCAGGAGAGGGCATGGTCCGGACTGGATCCTGGCTCTGGAGTCCTGGCCTCCCACAGTGGGGGAGCGAGCGAGTGGCAGTTCTTCTCCCTGCTCTGCCTGGCGCCACTGCCCTGGCCCTGCGTCCCCTTATGCTCAGCTCCTGGTGCTGCCCCGGCCCAGCTGTACGGGCACCCGCGTCCACAGCCACCTGTGCTTTGGTCAGTGCTCCGCCCTCTACGTGCCCAGCTCAGCCACCACCTCGAGGTCACTCTGCAACAGCTGTGTGCCAACCTGGAAGCACCATGTTCCTGTGGTCTTGTGGTGTCACGTGGGTGGCCCTGTGGCCCCTCAGCGGGTAAAGACGTCCACCGTGCTCGTGGAGGACTGTCAGTGGAGCCAAGGCTGTGACAACACTTCAGATGGACAGACAGACATGGGTCTTGGAAAGATGAGAACAAGATAAAACTGGATGGAAGAGGGGGCTTGGATATGGCTCAGTGGGAACCACTTGTCCTGAGTTCAGTCCTCTCACATTGCTGAAAGAAAAGGAAAGAAGGGCCAGAGGGTTAGCTCAGTGGTTCTGGCGCCTGCCTCGCAAGCGCAAGGTCCTGAGTTCGATCCCTGGAAACCACATATAATGCTGGGCATGGAGACTCACGCCCACCAACAATCTATACCGCATACCACAGTGCCGGACGTGGTGGCTCACGCCTGTCATCCCAGCACTCGGGAGGCAGAGGCAGGAGGATTGCTGAGTTCGCGGCGGCTTGCCTGGGCACCATAGTGAGCTCAGGGCCAGCCTAAACTACAAAGCGAGACCCTGCCTCAAAAAAAAAAAAAAAAAAAAGAAAAGGAAAGGAAAAAAGAACCAGACGGGCATGGGCCCGTGCCTGTCAGCCCAGCACTCGGGAAGCAGAGGCAGGAGGATTGCTGTGAATTCAAGGCCAGCATTGGCTACATAGCGAATTCAAGGGGAAAGTGAACTATGTAGCAAGACCTTGCCTCAAAAACTAATATAGTGAGGGGTGTGGTGGCTCACGCCTGTCACCCCAGCACTCGGGAGGCAGAGGCAGGAGGACTGCTGAGTTCCAGGCTTGCCTGGGCTACATAGTGAGCTCAGGGCCAGCCTGAACTACAGAGCGAGACCCTGTCTCAGAAAAACAAAAACAAAAACAAAACCCTAATAAAAACAAATGAAGAAGAAGAAGAAAACAAGAAGTAGGAGGAGGAGGAGGAGGAGGAGAAGAAGAAGGGGAGGGGAGGGGAGGGGAGGGGAGGGAAGGGAAGGGAAGGGAAGGGAAGGGAAGGGAAGGGAAGGGAAGGAACTAACCTGGACGCTATACTCCAGGTCAGAGATGAGGGAGGCAGGGACAGACAGGTCCCAAAGCCCCCACCCCACCCCGTTATGGGTGGAGCCACAGGTAGAGTGTGTGCTCACTGATCACTCACCAGGCACCTGCCTCAGAGACGCGTTGAGACCACTGACTCCAGTCCTCACGGTACAGCCCAAGCAGCCCTCTGAGCTGGGGCTGATGTTACACCATGTAACGGGGTCTCAGTCACTCCTCCCCGGGGCCACACAGAAGGGCAGCTGGCAGGCAAGCACTCTACCCCTGAGCTGCTCTCCTAGCCCCAGGCTCTTTTGTTTTGTGTTTTTTTTAGTGGTGGGGAGTAAACCCAGAGCCTTCACACTGAGCTATATTCAGGCCTTTTAATTTTTTAAAATACTTTTGAGACAAAGTCTTGTTAAATTACTGAATTGCCCAGACTGGGCTGGAACTTGCAGTCCTCCTGCCTCAGCCTCGCAGAGCACTGGGACAGCAGCTGTGCGGCGTCGCACTTGGCTGGGGACTTAGCGCTTAACCACTAGACTCAGCCGCCCTCACACCTTGAGGTGAACACACTCCCAGCTGCGGGGAGGACAGACGCCCCATCCAGACCTGGAGACACAGATGACCCCGTCCTAAGGACACTGCGAGACCAAGGCTGGCAGCAGCTGCAGCGGCCGGGGGCGTGGGGAGCCCAAATGTGCTCTCAGCTGCCTCTTCCTGCCCCATCGGAGCCCTGCGCGGGCCCTGCCCAGGGTGGCGTCCCAGAGCCATGGAGGTCTTCGGGCCCCGCTGTGTGTGCTCCTCCCTCTGACAGGCTCCCCGGCGTGGGGTGGGGGTGACGCGGCAGGCGTGGGCATCAGGTGCTCCCTCCCCAGCTGGGGCGCCGGTCCACCACAGGCACAGGCAGCCTGGCTTTCCGGTGGCTGGAAGCAGGGCCTTGGCAGATGGGCCCGTCTGGCGTAGACGCAGGGACACGTGGCGCCATCGCTGTCCCTCCAGATGCCCCCTGGAGCGTGGGGGGAGCGGGGCGGCCCTCTTCTTGCGCAGGAGGGCAGGCCCAGGTGAGGGGCTCAGGGGCCCCGGAGGGCACAGGAGCCTGCGACCTCCGACTGGGCCAGCCTGGCCACAGCTCCCAGGACTTAGGGGCTGAGGCGGCCGTCAGGTCTCAGGGTGACCCCTCTTCCTTCCAGGGCTCAGGGCCGCCTCCAGGCAGTGTCCAGCGGGCAGCTCATCTCAGCACCCCCGTTCTGGCAAGGCTGAGGTGCCTGCTTCCCATCCCCCTCAGCTGTGCCCACCTCCTGCCAGCGGAGCCAGCTGGGAACCCTGGTGCCAGGGGGGCCCCCAGGGCTTCTGCCCCCCACCCCCGCCCCCCAGGCCCCGCAAGGGTGGGTAATGAGTGTGGGGAGGGGGAGGGGTGGGGAGGCAGGTGCCACAGGCGCTGGCACGGGGGCTGCTAATCAGGTTTGCCAACGCCATCTGTCACCGCGTGAGCATCTGGGGCTCAAGGTGACCCTGTCACCCTCAGTTACAATTATGAGTTTGGCATCTGTATTAAAGCCCGCCAGCCGGCCGGGCGGGGAGGGCCGGGGTGGAGAAGGATGCGCCGTGAGCCCCATCCCTGGGGGCTCGTTCCCCGGGGCTGCAGAGCTGCCAAGGCGTCTCTGCGCTCGGAGCCTCTGTGCTTGTCTCTCTGTGCGTGTGCGCGCGCACACACGCACACTCATCCAGCATCCAACATGATTTCTTGTGTGCACCTGGGTGCAGGGCTGGGCCGTGCCCCTGTACATGTCTGGGTGGTGGTAGTGTGTCTTGGAGTGCAGCTCTGACATTGTGTGTGTGAGTGTGTGAGGGGTGCGTGGGGGGGGCCGTCAGGGTGCAGTGCGTGTGTGTGACACTGAGTGTGGTTCCGGACATCATCTGAGGAAAGTGAGGATGTGACAGTGGGTGCAAATCTCTTAGCGTGATGTGACTGTGTGTGTGTGTGTGTGTGTGTGTGTGTGCGCGCGCGCGCAGGGAGACTGGGAAGGGCAGCAGCTGGGAGAGGCCATGTGTTCTCACCAGTGGGCTCCTCTCTGTCCCCTCAGACTTGTCCCTTCTCTTGTCGGCTCCCGCTGCCTGGCTTTGACCTGGACAGGCCTGAGAAGGGCTCAGAGCTCTGCACTTTGAAGGTTGCCCTTTGGACTCCAGCATTCAGGGTCCCCAACTTGCTGTCTCCTACACTCTCCTTCCTCTCCTCTTCCTCCGCCGTCTGTTTTGAAGACATCAGTTTTTCATTTTTGTTTGTTGCAGACTCTTGCTGTGTAGTTCAGGCTGGCCTCAAACTCACAGTGATCCTCCTCACTCAGCCTCGCTGGTGCTGGGATTGTAGGCGTGCGCCACCATGCCTGGCTGTATTCTACTTACTTCTGAATAACAGATTTCTGAATTCTGATTTGCAGAATATAGGTTCTTGGTTCTGGATATTCTGTATTCTAGAATATAGGTTTTTGGTTCTATTTATTTGTTCATTTACTTTAATGTTTAATTTTTTGTTTGTTGACACGGGCTCTTTCCAGTTCAGGCTGGTTTCACTCTGTAATCCAGATTGGCCAGGAACTCAAGGCGATCCGCCTGTCTCAGCCTCCCAAGTGCTGGAGGATCTAGATTTCAGAGTCTGTATCATGTCTTATTGAATATGAATTCTAGATCTTGGTATTATTGGACTCTAGATTCTTTTTTCCTTTCTTTTTGGTGCCAAGAATCAAACACTAAGTAGGCAATTAATGTACCACTGAGCTACATCCCGAGCCTTTTGCATCTAGATTCTGACCCTAAATTTCGGAACTCACAGAATCTGAATTCTATATTAGGGTTTCTCTTTTGAACTCCAGCTTCCCAGCTCCGTGCGCTTCACCCCTAGCCTGTTGGCTGCCCAGGGCCCCCGCAACCCTTTCGCCTGTCATTCCTTCAGGATGAGTGCGAGACCTCAGGTGGCCAACAGGGGCCGCTCTTGGTCCAGGTTTGGGCTGGGCTGACCCACGGGCGCAGTTAAGAAACCACCCTGGCCTGGTTCGACCCAGCCTTGGGAGGGCGCTAGCTGGGACTTCACCTCCCTCCTCTGCCAGCCCAGTCTTTCCTGGGGCCCTATACCTGCCGGCTCCCATGGAGAAGAAACGTCAAGAAAAAGATCCGGTGTCTGCTTAGCCACCCAAAGACCCCCCCCCCAGGGCCTTGGGGTCCCCCAAAGGCCAGCGCATAGACTCAGGGCAGAAGGCCTGTGGGGGGCAGGGGAAAGGTGCCCTGGGTAATGTTGTTCCCGGGCAGCGGCCCCGTGTGACAACGGGTGGCCAGCCGACACGTCTGTGTTTGGCGGTGTGGCCGTAGGGGCACGTCTCTAAGAGGAGTCGCTCTGCTGGGACTGTTCCCCAGAAAACAAGGTGTCACAGCTTTTCGGGGGGGGGAGTTGTCTCCAGGGGTCCCCGGGAGTGGGCGCCCTCCCCAAGGGCTGGGTCTCAGTCGATGATGCCTTCCTGGAGGGCGGAAGTGCGCGCTGAGCGGGCGGGCGGCGCCCCCCCTTTCACCCCAGCTCTCTGGGAGGTGGGGGAGGGGGCTCGAAAGTTCGAGTCCAGCCTGGAAAACACAGAACTTGGTGAGACTCTGTTTGAAAATAAAAGTATGAAAATGGCTGGGGGTGTAGCCTGGGGTTCAATGCCCGCGACTGAGAGGAGTGTAAATTCTGTCGGTCCAGAGCCAGTGAAGAAGGGAGGGGGGCAGAGCACGGAGCTGGGATCAGGTCTCCGAGTCGCCCTCCGCTCCCCACCTCGGGGTCCCTTTGACTCTATCCCGCTGGCTCCGTGTGCCGGTCCCCGCTGTGCCCCGTCCTGGGTCGCGGGATGGGTCACGGTTGGCTGGCCCTGGCCCTTCCCTGCGATGTCTGACGCTCAGCCTGGCCTCCCCTCTGCCCTCGTTCTACCCTTCCTTCCTTGTTTCTTTCTACCCTTCAGTCTCACATTTATTTTTTCCGCCTCGGTTGTTCTTGTCTTCCTCTCCCATCTCTGTCTTCTGTCGCTTTCCTCTGCGAAGTCTTTCTTCCACACTAGCTCCTGTTCTCTTGGTTTGCCCAGCCCTAAATCCTTCCTTGTTTGCATCTCTCAGTCTTCCCCATGTATCTCCATCTCTCCTCATCTCTGTCTGTCTCTCCCCAGATCTCTCCGTCTCTGCCAGCCCGAGTGGGTCCGGGTGGGTCCCGGTCTGCCCGGCCTGGGCGGAGCGGTGAACAATGCCCCATTCACGCAGCCCGCCGGCGCCATGGCAACGCGCCCGCCCCGCCCTCCCTGCGCGCGTGCCAAGAGGATGCCATGGTTACGTCAGGCGCGTGCCCGCTTCGCGCGTCGCCGTCCTGCACGCCCTTGCAGGGGCCGAACCAGCAGGGGGCGCTGGGCGCAGCCTCTGCCCCAAGGCAGGAGGGGCTGTGCTCCTTCCAAGGTCCTTCAGGGGCCCAGTGACTCAGTTTCCATATCTGTAAAGCACCAGAGGTGGGCAGCTGTGTTTGTGTGTGTGGGTGGGGAGTGTGAACGAGAAGTTACTCTTGTAACATGATGGATGCGTGAGCTTGCTAAAAGTTGGTAGACCATGTTTGTGCAAATTTGTGGGTCCACACTTTGGTAGGTGTTTTATAGAAGTAATTGGTTTGTTAGCCAGGCATGCTGGTGCACACCTGTCAGCCCAGAACTCTGGGAGACTGAGGCAGGAGGATCAAAAATCCCAACCCATGGGTTGGAGATTTAGCTCAGTGGTTCCAGCACCTGCCTCGCAAGCACAAGGTCCTGAGTTCGATCCCGGTAACCACATACGTTGCTGGGCGTTGAGACTCACG
>PVIC010050170.1:0-12905 GCA_004025085.1 Thryonomys swinderianus
TTGCATGGTTGCTCCTATATGAGAGTATAAATAAAGAACAAAAATATATTAGTAGAAAATGGAAAGAGATGTCTTTTTGCAAATGAGAAGGGTACCAAGTGGAGAAAGGAGAGGGTAGAGGGGAAAAGAGGAAGTAAGATGTACCATGTCACGTACCAATCCCCACAATGCATGTAGTGGACTACAAACATGGAGTAATAAAAATAAAAAAGAAAGGAGGTTTGTTGTGTCCCTAGCTCTTTGCTAATCGCTTTCATGCATATGAATTCCTTTAAATCTTCCAACAGTTCTGCGAAGCTGGTACTATTTATTAAATTACAAACAAGGAAAATCAGAGACTGAGAGATTTGATAACTCACTGGAGGTTGCATAACTGCCTAGGGATGCAAATATTTAAAGTATTATACTTTCAAAGTAAATAGAGGGGTAATATGTGGGAAAGAAACATAGAATTGAAGTAGGCTGTGACCAGTGCTTTGATACTGGTCACACACACTATCATCTGGCCTGCGTTTCAACTCCTTCTGTCCTTGACAAAGCAGCGAGATATACGCCAACCATGTCTCCCCACCCCTGGCCTTTAGTAGACAGGCTGGACAGTCACAGCTCTCCTTTACCCCAGAGTGCCCCTCTCTAGCTCCAGATTGGCTCCTTCTAACAGGCCCCTTCTTCGGGGGAACCCAGTCCATCTGGTGTAGAAGGCTGAACGCCAGCCTCAGGCCTGAGCACGTGATCACCTCTGACTCACAGGAGAAACCCCGCCCCTCTCCACCCACCCCCTGATTGGTTCAGGAGTAGGTTGGGAGCCAAACTGCACCCAATCAATGACTACGCCTACCCCACCCACCCCCATACCCTGGGCCTGGAGCCACCAATACTTTCTTGCTGAGGTTGCTAAGAGTAGCTCAGGGGCTGTTTGGCTATCAGTCAGCCATAGACAATCTAGAGAATTGATCCAAACAAATTAGCACAGCAGAGGCAGAGATCACAGCCAGAGAGGGATATAAAGCTCTAAGACCCTGATGATGGCGGTAACCCCGATACCTGAAGCAAGCTGCTTACGTAGATCTCCCAAATATTTAGGCCAATCTTGTTTTTGTCTTAAGCCTGTTAGAACTCAGAGGAGGTTGTATCTGATATATCCTTGTTATTTCTCTTCATCTGTTGCGGATGACTACACAGCCTTTCCATGGATGGCTCCCTTTTCTCTTTTGCCCTCTCCCATGTTACTGGGGGTGGCAATACTGGGGATTGAACCCAGGACCTCACACCGAGCTATATCCTCAGCCTTTTTATTTTTTGAGACAGGATGTCACTATGCTGTCCACACTAGGCTTGAACTTCCAATCCTCCTTATCTCAGTTTTCCACAGTGCTGGGATTACAGGTGTGTGCCACCAACCCCGGACTCCCTACCCAATTCTATACTGCGATGCATGCTCTACACAACCTCTCACACACACATACACACACACACACACACACACACACACACCACAGCAAGTTCCTCCTACATATAAGATATTTTCCTACCTTGCAAGATTTTTGCAAATACAATTTGATCTTGCTGGATGGGACAGGTTACACCTCTTTATCCTGGATGTCCTTGAAGAGCCACGACAGAAGTGAAGGAAGTCGCTGTTCGTCACAAGGCCATGCCTATTCCTTTCACTTTTCTTCCCTGACCAGTAACTGCATCTGCCCTATTTAACTTCAATTGAGGCTTCGCACATCCGGGACATCAGACAATGGCTCAACGAATGAATGAATGAATGAATGAATGAATGAATGAATGAGTGCTGGGATGGACAGGTGTTTGTATCTGGAAAAAAGCATCTGGAAGCCTAATGGTGAGCTCATCCCAGGAGTGTGGGAATGAGTGTAAATGTCTACACTTATTTTTCATTTGATACATTCCACATTTGACAATGATCATGTAATTATTTCACAATGAACAAAAGAAAACAGAGAAAGAGAGTCATGTGGATCTCAGTGTTCCAAAGTCTGGCCTCTGCATCTTCATCTCCTAAACCATGAGAGTGTAAGGCCTGGACCGCTGTCCCGAGACAAACTCAGAGTCACACGCTGGGTGGGAGTCACACAAGAGGCGTATGGTGATTAGGAAAGTGATATTGGAGTTGGAAGGTTGGACAGACAGGTGCCACCCATGCTCTGCCCCTTCCTGAGTTGTGTGTCTTTAGGGAATTGTGCTGATCTTCTGTTCGCTCCTTTGTAAAATGGGATCGTAAACTCTGTCCTCACAGGACGGATGTAGAACACAACTGAGGTAAAAGGTCCAAACTGACTAATGAACACAAGATGTTCCATAGATGGGTGGAGGCCTGAGGAAAGGAAAGAGGGGTCTCAAAAGTCCCTGAGAAGCACCTCCTGTTGGCCTTCCCTTTTCCGGGTAATCTGAGTCAGTTGGGGCCATTTGTGTCCAAAGCTGTCCACTGGGCATGGCGCCCCAGCCCCATGATCCCTGCCCCAAGAGACCAATCCTGTCTTCCTCTCCATGTGATTTCTGTGTGTAGCAATGGGGCCACCAGGCAGAGTGGCCCAAGGTCTTCCTGGCACCCACCTGCTTCCTCTGGGCCTGCAGGAAGCACAAGGAGAAGAGAACAGAAAAGAGCAGGGGACAGTGAGTGGCCTTCCCAAGGCCAAGGCCTCTCTCTCCCCTTTCTGGCCGGGAAGCTGCCCTCCAAATGAAAGGGTATCTGCTGGAGGCCCAAAAGCCACTCAACGAGGCAGTGAGATTCTGTCTTGGACGCAGAGGCTGAGAAGCCACCTGATCCGTGCACGAGGTGCGTGGTAGGTGGCTGCACACAGCACAGGGGGCACAGAGCTCTTCACCCCTGAGCTCAGAGCAGGAGCAGCCAGAAGAAAGGATGTCAAGAAGGGAACTGATGAGAGCACAGAAGACCACATCAGAGGGCAGATCCCATCCCCCCTACGCAGCAGAGCCTTCTGCTCCCCTGGGGGCTTTGCCTCAGCACCGCAGCTTCCGCTGGATCTCTAGGAGCTCCCTCGCGAACCAGTACCCATCTCTGTGCCCTTTGTCCAGATGGTAATCCGAGCCTAGAGGGGGAGCCTGGTGCCCAAGGGCCCACACTTCACCCGCAGTCACCAGTAGAGGTCGCTAAGAGCCAGCTCGTGAGTCCTCTAGGTCTGGCCTTTTTGCCTTTTAAATGGAACAATCACCCTGCCTTGCTTGCTGCCTGGGCAAAGCAGGGCTCAGGAGCAGGTGGCCCTGGGTTCAAATTTCAGTCCAGCAGACCTGAGACACTCGACCGCTTGTCCATGACTTTACCTACTTGACACTCAATTCTGCAGCTCTAAAACAGGAGGAACATCTCTCCCCTGGAGAGTTGCTGTGAGAATAAATAAGAAAATTGAGAAAGATTTATACAAGTGCCCAACATGTAAACACCAATAGTAATTATTCCTCTTCCTACGATTATTGCCATAGGTCCAGGGACAAGGCCTTCTGGCCTTTCTGGTTCCCCTTCTCTGGCCCTGCTGCATGTCTGGGGCCCAGGACCATTACTCTTTTTTTTTTTTTTTTTTTTTTTGAGACAGGGTCTCATTTTGTAGCTCAGGCTGGCTCTGAGCTCACTATGTAGCCCAGGCAAGCCTCGAACTCAGCAGTCCTCCTGTCTCTGCCTCCCAAGTGCTGGGATTACAGGCATGAGCCACCACGCCCGGCCCAGGACCATTACTCTTTCTGTGGCTCCCCCTTTCCATCTAAAGCCCCACCACCACCCCAGCTCCAAACCAGCAGACATCCATCTCCTCTCCATCTCTGGCTCTGGCTCATTCCAGGGGTCCTGTCTTCCTCCTCTTCCCAGAAGCCTGGTAAAGGCTCCAGGCATCAGGGGCTCCAACTTCATTGCTGCCATGTCCCCAGAACACAGCCCTCACCCCACTAAATGCCTGAAGGCCTTAAGGCTGCAAACAGGGCATCTATGCTTTGGACCATGAAAAGAATGAGGGGGAGAATAGGAGCATTAATGTAGGACACAAGAGGGACTTCTAGAGGCATTGGTGTGACAAGGACCACTCACCAATGGCCCCGAACCATGCTGTGAGGACCACTAGATTCTGATCACCAGGTTGGACCCATGGTGAATCTCTTCTGTCCACGGGGATGAATTTCTTCTGTCCTACGAGACCCTGAGCACATTTGCTAGGCCAGATGCGTGTTCATGGGCAGGTGACTTGCCTTTCCTGAGCCTGGGTCTCCCCATCCCTACAGCATACCCCACCTCTCAGGACTGTGGCCATGACCCTGTCAGATGATGTCTACTCAATATCCAGCACAACCCCAGCCCCAAACTGCACCTCCAGCCTCCCATCTGGCACCTCCAAGAGCTGCTCAACCAAGATGGCAGGATATGGCCCTCTTGCCACTGTGTGGTCCATCCTGAGTTCCTTTCCCATACCCCCAGCCCCTGACTGCAACCGCTCCCCATATCAGGGATCGAACTCAGGACCCTGCCCGTGCCAGGCAGCTGCAGCACGGCTGAGCTAAATCCCCCACCCCAACCGCCTCCTCCTGCTGGTGGACTTCCCCAGCACTCCTGCCTGGAGGGTGTTGGAAAGGGCTAGCAAGGAGCGGTCACCACCCACTCAGAGGATAAGCTCATGGGCAGTGACATCACCCTGGCTTCTTCCTTCTCCCCTGCCCTCTGACTCAGCAGCCCCGTGTGGTCACAATCCCTGTTTGGATGAGGGTCATTTTTCTGAACATAGCCCAAACCCTGTAACCAGGAAATGTCTGGCAACATGCAAGACACTTATTTTACAGAACTCTCTTTGGGCATGTGGGATCCCAGTAGGATCACACTGGATCTCTGTGCTGCCTACATTAAAGCCAAACCCAAATCCCACCGCCCAGTATGAAGATGTTGTACCGCAGGGCCGCCAACATTGAAGGAGGGGTTCTTCAAAGATCAGGGCCAGGTTCCTCTGCGGATCACACTTCTGTAACTGTTGTCCACATAAAGATTAAAGCACACAGCCCACCACGTGGCACTTGAGTATCAGTGCCCAACAGAGCTTAAGAGGGATAGGGAAGGAAATCTGGGTCAAAAGCCCCCCTCTCCTTCCGTGTAAGGCTGGCGTTAGTCAGCTGGGTGGTGTGATCGCTTGCCACCCAGGAGAGGGCATTGGGAAGCTCCCGCAACCAGCCAGAAGCCACCCGCAACGTGCTCACACAGGGTACTCCAAGGATCAGTCAAGGGGCCAACGGAGCATTGCTGAGGCCACACAGTGCATGGGTAAGAAAGCTGTCTCCGGGCCGGAGGGTTAGCTCAGTGGTTCCGGCGCCAGCCTCACAAGCGCAAGAACCTGAGTTCGATCCCCGGTGACCACATATAATGCTGGGCGTGGAGACTCATGCCCACCAACAGTCAACACCGCATACCACAGTGCCGGAAGTGGTGGCTCACGCCTGTAATCCCAGCACTCGGGAGGCAGAGACAAGAGGATTGCTGAGTTCGTGGCGGCTTGCCTGGGCACCATAGTGAGCTCAGGGCCAGCCTGAACTACAAAGTGAGACCCTGTCTCAAAAAAAAGAAAAAGAAAGCCATCTCCACAAGTCCCCTTGTCTGTGACGCCTTCGTGCAAAAACCTGCCATCCACAGGACTGACCCAAAGTCACGAGGAAAACGTGCATCGCTGTGCAGACACTGTGTAAGCCGACTGCAACATCAGTCACACTGACGCGGAAGATTACCGTGGCCAGTGGGCAAGGGAGGCTTAGCACTGAAGCTCGGAACTCCAGTGATGGGGAGAGGCACCCACCATATGCCCCTTCCCGAGCAGGCTGGAAACCCGAGCCCCTGTTTCCTAGGTTCAGTTTCACAACCCTCGACCCCAGCCCCCACTCATCCGACACCCCCACCGTCGGGCAGGTATAGACTTCAGTTTCTCTGGCCTTCAGAAGTCCCCTACCCCCATGTGAAGGCCCCCAAACTATAAGGAGGGCTGGGCTGCTCCCCAGCAGCAGATTTCTCAGGAGTTCTGGGAGGTCCAAGGGAATGAGAGAAGAGGCACCAGCTAAATACAGAACTCTGACAGTTCACACAGCTTCATTCCATTCCAACTTAGAAAGTTAGTACCACACTGGCGCTCATAGGACAGGACCTGAGGCCTTGATTTAATGAACAAATCACTCATTTGGAGACCATCCACAACCAATTTGACGGCAAAATCGGCTCTCTCAGTTGAACCAACTCCCCTGCCCCGTGCGGTACACAGTTCTTTGCCGCCTATGTGCTTTCCCGTCAATGATAGATCCCGGGGCTGAGTCATCCGTCACGCATTTCCCATTAGGGCAGGTTTGGCTTAGGAATAAATGCCCTTCTCTGCCAGTTCACTGTCTGAAAACTCCTAAATGTGCCAATCGCCTAGCAACAGCGAAGCTACAGAGGAACGCGGGGCGCGGGAATTCCACTCATCTCCCTAGTGCCCCTCCCTGGGCCCCCACCTTGTCTCCTCCTCTCCCCAGCACCACCGCATCCTGCCTCTTCCTACACACCCCCCCCCCGACTTCCTGCTCCCCAACGCCAGCACCCCGTCTCCCCCCTGCACCCCCAGTCTTCGTAGACCTCTAGGCTTGTCCCCACCTGCCCTTCCCACACTCTGCACCCCGGCTGGTGCCCGCTGAAGCCTGTAGGTTCCCCTCGCCTGCATTCTCCAAACTCGAGAGCCACTCAGCCCAGCCTAGGCTCCCCGCTTCCAGCCCGGTCCTCAGGGTCTGGGGAGCCACCGTCACCCAGGAATCTGCAGCTCCCTCGGAGACCAGGCTAGGGGTGCGGTGGATCTGGGCCCTGGAGCCCGAGGGGCGGTGGGCCCGGCGTGCTCACGGGCGCTGGCGTGGGATACAGGGCGCCCCGCGACCCCCGGCTACCCGCCTCCTGCGCGCCCTTGCAGCGAGTAGACAAAGGCCACCCCGCCCCGCCCCACGCGCCCAGCCACGCGGCACTCACTGCGCCACCACTCGTGGGGCGATTGCCGTAGCCGCTGCCTCCAGGCCCGGCCCGAGTGGGGGCCGGGGGCTGCAGAAAGCCCGAGGGGCGGAGCGGCGGCCGGAGGAAGCCGAGGGCCCGGAAAGGCGGCCCGGTAGCGCCCCGAGCCCGGATTGGCCCCGCTGCGGCAGCAAGTAGCGAAGGCCTAAACCCGCCCGCTGGGCAGGGCCTGGGGCATGGACTCCGCCCCCGACCCCAGGCGCTCCTGGCCGGGAACCCCCGGGGGTCGCAGGGAAGGGTGTGCCCATCCCCCACCTGAGTCCCGCTCCTGCAAGAGCCAAATTTCTTTTCTGTGTGCTGGATGGGTGACTGTCCCTGGCTGCTTCCGGAATCGGCTGTCCCAACCCAGTTCCCTACGGTTCCTGGGTGCTTGGCTGGCACTGCGGACTGGAAAGGGTTAACCTCTAGGCAAGGAATTAAGAGCTGCTGGGAGCTCTCTATAAATACAACGTCGTGGGCGTGGGTGCTGGAGCCAACCGCGGGGCAGTTTCCATCGAAATGGTTTCCTCTTTTCCTTCTAGCCATAACCACCTGGCCAGCCCTGCCCCCAATCCGTGCCTGTCTACGGCCAGCCAGGCTCCAAAACGGGGAGATCTGACAGCCCCTAACTTGACCTCTGGCCTTACACAGACTGGGAGGAAATAAGGGTCAGGCCTGTCCTGACTTGGCCTCTAAGGATCTGATGCTGGCGTTTGACAGGAAGGTCCCAAAGGTGCAGGAGCTGCTGTGAGCTGAGTTGGGGGCCTTCTGGGATAGGCTTCTTAGATCCTTGCAACTGCCCCATCCAGATAGATAACACTCCCATTTTGCAGATGAGAAAGCTGAGGCTTGAGAGGATGAAGGACTTCAACCTGTGCCAGGCTTACCACCAAGAGACAACAGCAGTTTGGGAGAGAGGTTAGAAATAAAGTGTGGGGCCGGAGGGTTAGCTCAGTGGTTCCGGTGCCTGCCTCGCAAGCGCAAGGTCCTGAGTTCGATCCCCGGAAACCACATACAATGCTTGGTGTGGAGACTCACGCCCACCAGCCATCAATACCACATACCACAGTGCCGGGCATGGTGGCTCACGCCTGTAATCCCAGCACTGGGGAGGCAGAGGCAGGAGGATTGCTGAGTTCGAAGCTTGCCTAGGCTACATAGTGAACTCAGAGCCAGCCTGAACTACAAAGCGAGACCCTGTCTCAAAAATAAAAAAAAAAAACAAACGAAATAAAGTGTGAATCCAGGCATGTTTCTCTGCCTGTCAGGTACTATGTTAAGCTTTTTACGGTTTTGACTTAGTCTTCACTATAATTCAGTGAATGAAGTATCATTGTTACTCTCATTTTTACAGATAAAGGACATTCAAAAGCAAAATGTTTCCCTTTATATCTAGAATTTCCCAAGAACACCACAGGTGAAGCTGTGGGGAGATGACTAGATTATAGGAACTCAAAACTAACTTGCTGAGCCAGGAGTGGTGGCTCACGCCTGTCATCCCAGCACTCGGGAGGCAGAGGCAGGAGGATTGCTGAGTTCCAGGCTTGCCTGGGCTACATAGTGAACTCAGGGCCAGCCTGAACTACAGAGGGAGACCCTGTCTCAAAAAAAGAAAAAAACCCACTGTTCTGTCCCAGGCTCTCCTGGCCAGGCACCCCTCTTCCTTGGGTGCTTTGTCTCCAGTTGCTAGATGATGAGACCTGTAAAGTCAGTCCCAGGGTAGACAGGGCTTGAGGGGCGGTGGGAGCAGTGTGAAGAGGTCCAGAGTTCCTGGTGGCCACTGACCTCTGTTAAACATACTCAGAACCATTTGTGTGCATGGACCTGAACCGAGAGCTGCTTACCTAGTTCACAAATCACACATCTGAGCCCCAGGATCCTTGTACTGATCGCATAGACACTTCCATTCCAGGGGCAAATCCTGGCTCCTCCCTGTTTTATAACAGCTGAGTGCCCTCGAATGAGTTACTTTATCTCTTTTCATCTCAGTCACCTTTTAAAACCCTGGGATTAAATATCCAGCATCGACTATTTAAGAAGAGGCTTATTTTGGGGCCGGAGGGTTAGCTCAGTGGTTCCAGCGCCTGCCTCGCAAGCACAAGGTCCTGAGTTTGATCCCCTGTAACCACATATAATGCTGGGCGTGGAGACACGCCCACCAACAATCAACATACCACAATGCCGGACGTGGTGGCTCACGCCTGTCATCCCAGCACTCTGGAGGCAGAGACAGGAGGATTGCTGAGTTCGCGGCAGCTTGCCTGGGCACCACAGTGAGCTCAGGGCCAGCCTGAACTACAAAGCGAGACCCTGTCTCAAAAAACAAAAAATGCCATCAAGGGCCCAGAGATTTAGCTCGGTGCCTGCCTAGAAAGCACATGGTCCTGAGTTTGATCCCCAGTAACATACAACAATACCTGGTCTGGTGACTCACGCCCACCAGCCATCAGTACTACTTAGCACAATGCCAGCCCTGGTGGCTCACACCAGTAATCCTACCACTTGGGAAGCAGAGACAGGGGGATTTCTTGGGCTACATAGTGAGCTCAGAGCCAGCCTGAACTTCAAAGCAAGACCCTATCTCAAAAAAAAAAAAAAAAAAAAAAAAAAAACGCCATCAAGGCAACTGCACTGAAGTGTTTTTTGTTTTCTAGGTTTTTTTAATTTATTTTTTTCTCCTTTGCAATACTGGGGATTGAATTCATAACATTGTGCTTGCAAGGCAGGCAGCAACACTACTGAGCTAAATCGTCAACCTCTTCTTCTATTCTTTTCCCCACCCACCTACCCTTTATGCTCCTCAGCTCAACATGCACTAAATCAAACCCACTTCACTTCCTAGATATCGAAGAAGGATTCAAGCTTCAACCCAGAACTCAAGCCTACACTTCTCCAGTCCCTTCATGGAAAATCCAGACAGACATGAAGGGATGCCCTGGAATATCTTTGAAATCCATCCCCATTTGCTACCTTATTACCACCCCCATTACTCCTTAGTAGTTTGCTATGGTGGCTTCTTAACTCATCTGCCTAACTTTGACTTCTTAGTTCATAGCTACCAAAGAAATTTTTCTAAAATGCAAATCCTATAGTGTTCCTCTGTCACTTGAAGCCCTTCCACTGTTCTCCTTGCCTTAAGGCTACTAAAATTTATTCCTCTCCTCTTCCTTACCAAATAGTAAACTTTTTGTTCTAAGACATCTATACAGTCCTTTCCCAGACTCCCTTGCAGCTATAGGTGATCACACGATTGCAGCCAATGAGATGAAACTAAAACGCACATATTGGGACACAAGGAAAACCTGGGAAAGAAGTAGGCATCCACTGAAGTATTTTCCACTGAAAATAGCAGGGCAGTTCCTCAACAAATTAAAAATAGAATTACCAAATGATTCAGCAAGTTCACCTCTGAGTATATCTATCTCTCAAAGACTTGGAAGCAGAGTCTTATAGCAATCCTTGTACACTCATATTCACAGCAGCATTATTCACAATTACCCAAAGGAGAAGCAACCCAAGTCTCTACTCAGGCATGACAGGATAAGCAAAATGTGGAGTATACAGACAATGGAACACCCTCCTATTATTTCCTGGGGTACTTTAGTTGGATGTGGGTTGTCTCCTAAAGGCTTACTCCCCAGCATGGTGCCACTGGGAGGTGATAGTAACCCAAAGGGGGGAAGTCTTCCAGTCCTTGGGGGCCCCTTCCTCCTCCTCACTTTAACTTCTCATCCATGCATGGATAGTTTTGCTCACCACATGCCCCCTCCCATGATATACCCCCCAGCCACAGGTCCCAAAGCAAAAGGATCAACCAACCATAAAAAAAAAACTTCATAAACTATGAGCAAAGTAAAACCTCTCATATATTAATCATCTCAAGTTTGTTTTACAGCAACAGAAGTTTGACTATCATGCCAGGGCAGAAATTATATGTTCATGGTGATAGAATGATACTCAAAAGCTATTCATTTTATCTTTTTCTAAGAGAAAGAAAAATCAATTCTTGGCAGTAGCTGGGCAGTTTTTGAGGACTGCTTAACCAAGATCTTGGCATTGATTTCCCTCTGCCCAAGCTGGTTGGTGCATGTTACTTCTACAGTATTTATATTTGGAGTCTTGACAAAATCCAAAACCCCATGGCACCATCCTGCCCACTCTCTCAGGGCTCACAGGGCACCACCCAGAATCACTCTCCAGCCCAGACTAAGGAACCATAGTTTCCAGAGGACCAAAGCCAGGGCCCAAGGACCACCGTGGGCTCCTGCTCTCTAGCTTCCTCTTCCTAGGAACTGAGTTTTAGAACAGGTTTAGGTTGTCTGGATCCAAATACTCCCAGCTGGAACCATCTAGCAGGCAAATGAACAAGAGCAGACCCAAGAAAGAAAAGGACTGACCTTCCAAGGAGGGCATCTGGGAAGACCCCAGCCCAGCCCTGTCACATACACTGCCAAGTAACATGACAGCTGGAACCACACTCACAGGATGAGCTGTGTTCCTTTGCCCCACTCTCGCATCTCTCTGTGTCTCTCTCTGTTCATGCTCTTCTTTTTTCCATTCTCCTCTCCATCCAAGCAGCCTTGTTCATTTCCTGTTCTCCATGTCACAGGCTGACAACAGTCCCAACACCAGGAATCTGTTTGTTTGTCTTCAGCTGAAGGAGGGTTAGAGTCCTCCAAACAGGAGGTCTAGGACAGAGTTAAAAACAACAAACCAGGCGTGGTAGTTCATGCCTCTAAATCTCACTCTGGGAGGCTGAGGCAGGAGAATTGTAAGTTCAAACCCAGCCTGGAAAAATGGCAAATTAGCAAGAATTTGTCTTAAAAGGATTAGAGATGTAGCTCAGCGCAGAGAAGAGTT
Organism: Thryonomys swinderianus; assembly: GCA_004025085.1. NCBI lineage: Eukaryota > Metazoa > Chordata > Mammalia > Rodentia > Thryonomyidae > Thryonomys > Thryonomys swinderianus. The sequence goes on from PVIC010050170.1 coordinate 11,870, forward strand.
TTATTTTGCTCATGGTTACAGTACATGGTCAGGTCAGAACAGTATGGAAGAAGGACCTGGAGGAGAAAAGCTGCTCACACTATGGCAGTCAGGAAGTGGTTTATGGGATACTCCTAACTTGCCAACCCTCACAGAGTCCCCTCTGCCAACAGAAGTGGGTCTTTCTCTCCTCGGCATAGTATTGGATCCACTGTTCCATCTATTTCTGTGGCTGGCAGTTGCTGATTAATACAAATCCTGCGTTTGCTTTTAGCAGAACTCTGAGCACAATCACTGGCATCTCCCTTGTCCAGTTTCCCATGGTGAGATCATCACAATATTAAATTCTTAAGCAGTGACAGAAAACTTTTTCAAATCTTTTCAAGCTTTCAGTAATAAACAGCCCACACGGCTGCCATAGGTTCACTACCACTATTCTAAAGAAATCCTCAAAGCCAAACTTTCAGAGGAGACCTGGCACTACAAGGGCAAGCAGTAGACCTTGGACTTCCTTTTTCCTTCACCCTAGAAACGCCCCAGTTGGCCCTGTACCATGCTCCTGAGTGAGCCTGGCTGTCACAGTGTGGTCCCTCTCCACTACTCCCCCTGTACCTCTTACCTGCCACCACGAACAGCAGGGCTCACCTCCCAGTCCTGCCCAGGACAAGCCAAGGAGCTGAGGGAAGTGGTTAACTGTGCTGGGGCCCAGTTCCTTTTCCTTCCAAAGAATCTTAGCCTTCAGCCCCTGGGTTCCTCTGCAGTCTGCTAAGTCCCAAATTCTTCCCATCTGGATGGGCATAGGCATTTACTCCTGCGCCCCCTGCTAGCAGTAGGTGGGAATGCAGATAATGTGCCCAAAAACTGTGGTCTCTTTCCACTTGTCCCTGAATCCTTTACTCTTTTCCTTGAAACACAGCTGCTTCTAGAACACGAATACTTCAACTCTCACTACACCGTCTGCTCCTGCTAGTCTCCTCTCCCAACGCCTCAATATGGAAGGAGCCGCAGGACCTAGTACTCAGTGGGTCTCTACCCATACCTTTGTTCATTTCATCCA